>JAEIIG010016512.1:0-58333 GCA_018904695.1 Drosophila parvula
ACAATAATTAAAGTTAAAGAGCTTAAACATACAATTATTTCAAAGCAAACCAATTTGTTCCTTAAATTAATTCATTTATTTAGTTTATATTAGAAGAATATCGATAATATATCGAAATATCATTGAAAAAATATCCGATATATATCCAATTTACTTTTATTTGTATTTTGAACGGATTAAATTAACAGCTACATTTTAAATAGACTTTTTTAAAGCGACAATTGGTCCGATAAATCAAATGGAATATCGATTTATCGCACATACATATATCGCAAAGTTGGAGTTAGATTTCCCGTCAAATATCGGACACAGTTTCGACATTTTTTGCCAATTCTATTGAAACCTAATATTAAATCTTGATTATATTAATATTAATATTTTTAAACAACAAAAAACTGAACCTTGCCCCATTGTACAGTGGGCCCCGCGGACAGCTTTAGTGGTCAGAATGCTGGCCGTGGCCCATTGCTGGCCATGTGCCATGGTCGTGCGCACAGAGACAAAAGTTATCAGCGGTCCGCAGAGGACACTGCCACGCCCCATTCCAGCCCCGGCAGCCGCCCCTTTTCCACTTCCATCTGACAGTTTTAATTGCCTTGAATGTTTGCAAATTTCTTACGATGGGGCGTGAGAGATGGGTGGAGGGGGAAATTGTTGTAGCATGCGGTTGGCGAGACAGACAGACGCCGCCCTCGTTGGTGGAAGATCTTAAGCTGGCTGGCTGACTGGCTGGCTGACTGGATGGCTGGGGCAAAACTTGTGCGTTGTATTTTTTCCTAAATGCTATTGCAAAACTTTTCAGATACATGCTGTAGATGAAGTGACTTACATTGCAACGGGAAGGCAAATTAGTAGCAGCTGCACTGGGGCCATCAAATCAAAGGAAAATGTCCCAGAAACTGTAGTTTTCGTCGACGACAATTGCCCGAATCGCTTTCACTCGCAGAAAGAACCCTTCCACCAATTCTCTAGATGCCCGAGAATTTCCTCTGACGCACTGCGTCACTGGGGATCATTAGAAATTATTGATTGACTGACTGGCTGGCTGGCTGGCAAACAAGCTGCTGCTGCTGCTGCTGTCTGCTCACACCACCCCTGGTTATGCTGGTGGCACTCCGGAGATAATTCTATTGTTTTTCTGCCACAAACCGCATGCATCATGGGCCAAAGTGTGGTGTCGATGTCCCTGCTGCAGTGGCAAGCTCATCAGAATGCCGGAGCTGCAGCATCATCGTCATCATCGCTTGGCTCTGACTTTGGTTTATTGATTTCACAATGCAGCAGGAAAGCATGAAAGCGGGAAAGCAGAACAGCAGGAAGGCAGGAAGGCAGGAAGGCAGGAAAACAAAGCCAGACACATCCTCCATCCCACACCATGTGAACACGGACACATGTCGAGCACCTTGCGGGCTGGGTTATCCTTTATCAAGACCGGCGCTAGTGACTTCAATCCACAAGCTTATTACCTTACACAAACCCTGTTTAATTTACCGACTCCGGCTCGAGGGCAATGCAATTAAGTTTTAATCAAACTTTAAGGTATTGCTCATCCGCCGTGCATGCCGTCAGCGGGTTGAGCTCAAAAAAAGCGTAAACAAAACAACAACAAAAACAAAGAGCAGCAGGGACAGACACCGTGGATGAGCAGGCAGAAGACAAATGTTTGATCATTATTACGCTACCATAAATAAAGCAGACACAGGGACAGACACGGACGGGGATGGTCGGGGATGGACTGGAGTCCGGAGCAACTGCGGCGCACCTTTGGCCAGCTGAAAAGCGTAAATGATGACGGCCAAGACGGGGGCGCAAGTGGGCCCGGACCGAGGCTGTGGCCGTTTGAATAACTGCGATTAAAGCGGGCAACAAAACAATTATTGAGGATTTAATTGCTCGACAGAATGTAATTAAGCCAAGGTAGCACGTTCCACAGGCACTTCTTCCCTCAGCTCCAGCTCTTGATACTGGTAGATAAACCACAGGAGGTTGGGCCCTTTGTCTCTGGCTGTGTGTGTTTTCAATGTGGTCGGTGGATTGGAAGCATTAAATGCAGAGCGGCCAGCCCCGTTGCCTCAAGGACCACTGCCGTTCATATGACACCGTAATGGAGTGAAGAGGCCTATTAAAGCCAGCTAGTCTTCAAAAATCGCCAGGCTGATACGTACGCTCGCTTGCCAACAAAAAAGAGCTGACGCATTGGCTCTTGGCTCTAAGCTTTTGGCACTTGCCCCCGAGCCAGAATGGTCTTGCCACAGTTGAAACTTTCCAGCAAGTTTCAATTTATTAACGAAATAAAATGCAGATAAATGCTTCGGGAAGACAACGCCGCCATAAGCCACAGTCGGTGTCCAAACTTTTGATGGCCTCGTCAAGTTTCCGCCGGGGGGGACCAAAGTTCACCTGCACCAGGCAAGTGGCAAGAGTGGAGGTGAGCGGACCCACATCCTTTCTCTACTGTTGTTTCTATATTGGCCAGTTGCGGGGCGTTGGGCATCAATGGCAGCGAAATTGCGGAATTTTATTTGTTACGCGCCCGCGATTTTCAATGCAATTCCACGCGAAAACTCAGACAGAGAGAGGCGCGCATGCAATCGCGTTTCATTGCATGTATCTGTCTGGGCGCTGCGAATTGAAATTTTTTCAGCGCCCCGTTCTTTCTATTTATTTGCAACGAGCCCCGCAGAGAGCATATTGGCCAGGCCCACAGAGGAGCACTGCATAGAGGCTGGAGGCGGCAATAAAGCTTCTTGTTTGCTAACACGGTCAAACGGCCAAATTGCGACTGAGTCGCATTCCATTTTTGGCCCGAAAAGGGGGCTATTTTTCGGCCCTTGGTAAGGTTATAATGCGGTGTGCTGTCATTTAACTTGGCTTGGCCAGTCTGCCCTTTTGAATAAATATTCTCCTGACTCATTTACAGTTGAGCAAGAGTTATGGGCATTCCAATAAGGAATTTGTTTTCTCAAAAAAGGTAAATTCCTGTCTTTCACCTGGAGAGAAGTGAGCTGTTGTAAGGTAATTCCTAACCCTGATGGAGTGCTTAGGGAATAACTGCCGGCTCACAGACATGGTTCTGACCATAACCAATCGCTTAATTAAAGTTTAATCCACTAAGAAGAGAATATAATGTGAATAAAGGTAAACTTCAGGGCTTTTACACAAAGCGTTGTACCTTAATCGATATAATTTATCGTTTTAATCGGAATCGAGAACTTGAATCGAACTTAATTAAATATAATTTATATACACTACAGTTCAGATGTAAACAATAAAAAAAACTCATTCTAAATAGCCTTAACTTGGTTTACTTTCTCATTCTTTCAACTCTTTAAAATCAGTTTTTACCAGCTGCTGACGATTTACATGTGCATCCGGCGGATTCGCGTCTGTCTGCCCTTGATAGACAGCTGTCTGTCTGTCGGTCGGTTTTGTGCATCTGTTTGTGTGTAAATGAGCAATGGGTTGTGCAAAGTTTTTCGATTAAAGTTCATAATTACACTTGCAAGTGTTGCTACAAGGCCAGAGCCAGAGCCAGAGCTGCTCACTCACATATGCTGATTGCCCAAGTAGTTTTAATTGAAAATCTTTAGCATTCGGATGCAGAGCTGCCATGGTCACCGAAATTCAGTCATTTATACACGCAGACGCGGCGCCATCTAAACTGTATCTGCAAGTACTGTGTATCTACATCTAAGCATCTGCATCTGTGAATCCCATATAGTTAGTGTGTCTCTGACATTGCATTGATGGCTTCATCTAGCCTTTTTGCAGTTGTGTACGATATATATTGCCTTCTGTGTGACCCTGCCCACGCATCCATTTCCGCCGCTGCGACTCCTTAGCCATTCTTTGGTCCTGCCAGACAGGATGTCTCCTTGTGTGCGGGATGTCTCGAACTTGCTTGAATGACTCAAATATTTTAAATGTCTTTGTCTGACTGACTGACTCGGTAACTGGCTCAGTGCGTTGTCAATCATGTGCATCGCTGGCTTTACGGCTTGCCATGAGATGTCAGCCACAATGGCAAATAGCGACGACTGTGTCTGTGGATTTTTCGAATGGCAAATGTGGAGGAAAATGGAAAACTCCGTGCATACTTTGTCTAACTGACAAGCAGTTATCGGTGCAGTTTATGGCTTTATTAGGCGCGTGCCGGAAAAATCATTGAACAAGCCTTGCTTAGCAGATTAAATAGCAAAAACTTCTTTTATTTGGTCAAGAGCTGCTCCAGCTAAACGTTATTTTTTCCTTCACATTTCATTTCTCGCGGCTATTAGATTTAATTTAAATTTTCCAACCAACACTCCACAGCAGTCAGTGCTCCGGGCCGGACTCTGGACCATAATTTAAGCATTTAAATATAAATGCGCTTGAGAGGACTCGCTCGAGCTTAATTTAATTGTTTTTCCAAGCATTGCTCACCTAATCGAGTGGCAATCAGCTAAATGTCTTGTTTCAACAACAATAAGTATACTTTCGCTCGGTTGATGTTTGCTTTCAGCCAACACACACACACACAGTTGATTCTTCGCCTTTGTTAAGTTTTATATATACATTTTTTAACACAATCTTGTCAACATATTAAGATAATACCTTTTTAATCCTTTGGTCGACCCAAGGTCATGGGCGTCGGTAAAAAAGCGCTCGAGCTGCAGGAGCCGCCGGAGCTCCATTCACCTGCCAGGCCAGGCCAGGCATTTATCCCTTTTTGCTGGCTGGCCATAAAAACCCTTTTATAATTATGATGACAATAAACAAGGCGACTGCCGAGAAGACTCGTCCGCCCAGTCAACAATTGTTCCCTTGTCTCCACTGAGTTGGGATGGAAATGGCAGCGGGAGTCGGGATGGGCCTTCAGGTTTTGGGACGACTACGACTTTTATTAGCTACTTTGCCACGGCTTTGTTACACCTTTCATTATGAATCCCTGGGCAGGAGACGGAGGGAGTCGGAGCGCAGGCGGTGCCACAACAATGCCGAGGACCGAGGATATTTCAATTTAGCAGCTCAAACAGTTGCCACTTTGACGTTCGCTCGTTCGGCTGTTGTCTTCGGCCGTGACGCCTGTTGCCTTCCTCAATGGAATGCCAGGATACCGCCAGGACGCCCCAGACGTAAATATTTATGCGGCACAATGCCGGCGAGCCAAAGGTGACGATGTCAGCTTTTTAACAGCTGCGGAATTTGTTGGCTGTCTTTGTCTGTCGGAGGCAATCTCAACTAATCTGCGGTTGTCGTAAAATGTAAGTAGCGTCTTTGGATGGGGCATCGACACCGCTATCGCCACCGCCACCGACACCGCCATTGGGTATGGAATATATCTCGGCAATGAATGAATGACATGCCAGCCAGAATATCCAAGCAGTTCATCAATCATACCCAGAATTCTTATCGCATTGAAGTGTGCATAGAATGTGCGGCTCAATGAATGCGAGTGTATGCCAGATAGCGAGGGATTATGTATCTGAGGGATTCGCTCGAGTCGCCTTTTAATTGTTCCTCGAAGCTCTTGGCTCATTTTTCATAAATAAAGTTTAAAGACCGCCGCCGCGCCCAAGACTTGAATCGGCGTCAAGGGGTCTCGGTCTCTGGGTCCTTGGGTTCTACCATTGCGCTGCTTTAAAGAGATCATCAATCTTGTTTAATGGTTGTCCGCACGATTGAATTATTACATGTGTCAGCTGCGCGTGAGTTATTGATATTACGTAACAAATGAAGAAAGCGCCCGAATAAAAATCAACCATCAAATACAGCACGGACACATAAAGATGTACACTCCAAGTGCATCGGATGTCTTCGATTGTCGGCACAGAAGAAAAATATATATATACATAAAAATAATATCACCCATTAATTTAGGAAGAACTATTATGTATCGTTATATAGACACGGTATTGTTATTTTGACGCAAAAATCAATACATAAATCGATTTTTTAACGTAGGGATTTATCAAAAATTTATGAGTAATTGATATTTTGTTTTATAAAGAGGACCAATTTAAACTTTTACCAATTCTACCGAAGATATAATCAGTAAAGATAATAAAGATTAAGTAAATAACAATCACAATTTTTCAAGTATCGATAGGATATCGGACTTTTCCTATCGATATACAACCCTTAGCTGAACCGATGTATTAAATTAAATATTAACTCTACGATAAGTTTTATTTATCAGCATTAAAAATAGATACTCGATATTATTATAACAATGATCATCCCTGAAATTTAAAATTAATATTGACTCGCTATTTTTGCCTGTGTAGCAATCGATGTCGCTTTGAGGAATTCGCTTCTCCAAGCAACATTTTCCGCGCCGTTTTTTCCCCACCAACTCTGTGTATGTGCAACTGGTGGGTTGCATGCCACTTTCTGTGACTACTGCCACCGCCGCCCAGCAGGTGACGACGCCTCACTGGCAAATTTCAAGCATTTTAAGCCGACAAACAAAAACGAATCACCCGAAATCGTTTCGAGTACGACATGGCACATAAAATCGATGGGCAGCAGCCTCCATCCAAGCAAGAACAACCAAGCAGAAGCGCAAAAAAAAAAAGAAAAATAGAATTCCAACGTGATTTGCATATATTTATTTACTTGTAGCGTGAAAAACAAAACAAAAAAGATGAAAAGAAGAAAAACGAAATGCGAATTGAGCTGCCGACGTGAATTTGCTAAAAAATCAAGTTCGAAGAGAGAGAGCCTCAAATCGACAGCGATCTGAAAAATACTCTGCTAGGCGACTTGGATTGGTGGAATTTCGTCTAGAGAATATGTCAATTGCAATTTTTTATAAGAGAGGAGCTCATTGTTGTTCCAAGATGATTTTTTTAAATTTTGCACGGAAAGAATAGTTATACATTTTTTTATTGGTATTTAAACTCTTATCGACAATAAAGAATTGTAATAATAATACAATAAAGTTGTAGTTTTGGGTGTACTTTGTGACCTTTCATAATTAAATAAATATATCACATAATAAAGTATTAAATAATAACTTTTAAATTCTCTAAAATAATAATTTACCTACAACTTCGAAGACTCCTTTTTCTGTGCTGTGCTTATTAATTGAAACAGTTTTCTTGGGTTTTTCCAAGAGTGTACTTTTGTATTCCCCAAGCACGTGGGCGTCTTAAGCCGCAACTTAGCTGAGCCATCAAAAGAAAATCTTAAATTGTCATTTCATATTTCGGAATTATGCTCAGCAGCCTCCCATCCCGGCCAATAACTTAAAGCCCTGTGTGCGGTGACTTGATTATGCAGTTTTTGGCTTAGTACGCATTTGCCAGAGAACCGCAGGATAAGAGCGAGTGCGGCGGGCACAAAGCATATTTATGGTGCGGTTGCCAAGTAATGTTTATTTATGCAACATCAAACTGTTGCCATAAACTGCACTCCACGCTGCCCAGGAATTTGCATAATGCAAATGAAGTTTGGCCCGGCTTCGGGCCGAGACCCAGGGCAAATAAGTGGGTCGTCGGCGTCTAAGCCAAGCATTCTATTGCGTAACTTTTAATTGAGCTGGGCAGTTAATAATTGGGGCATTAACACTACTGGCTGTTGGCAACAGCAACAGGCCCGGCCCGGGAACTCCTTTCACTTGTTTACACTCGACTAACAGCACAATAATACATGAATCCAGCCAGGAAAGCGAAGCGGAGCAATCCGGAGAGCTGGGGCAAGGTGAAAAACAATGAAGAGCAAGGAGTGTGGAGTCTTTACCTTTAGGATAGACGATGGGTGACAAGCATTTGAAGCATGTCACAAAAAATTTCATTTCACCAGCCTCCGTCGCCGTCCAAACGCCCCTTCGGTGTCCTTTGCATCCTTTGTCCCACGGTGTCAGCTTTTATTTTAGCTTAAAGCTGAAAATAACATTGAATGAAATAGCCCGTTCTCCTTGTTGATGTTTTTTTTTTGTTCGCTCGTGCTTTGTTTGGTTTTCCCTTTATTCGTCGTCGTTTCAATTCTTTTTATACCTGGTATTTGTGAAGGAGGTTGGGGTATGTTGGATGTATGGATAATTTCATTAAAATTTGTGCCAAAAATAGGTGTCTTAGCTGATTTAGATTTAAATAATTCCAATCAGAATAACAGATTTTAAAATATTTCGGAAGAAAGAATTATTTCAATTAATTCTAGAGATGGCAGAAGATATCGATATATTGATAATATAAGATATTTTAAGCGAAATTCGATATTATAACGTTGAAACAAATCTATATTCTATTGGAAAAGGTGATAAATTAATTAAATGAGAATTATCGGAAACCGTGTCGATAATATCGATATTTTAACCTTAAATGCGATAATTTCTTTTTATTTCTTTTTAAAGCGTATTAAATACCAGGTATCTCTTAGTCCTTTTATTTATAATATTCGATTTTATTCTTTCTTTTCACTGCTCTGCCCTGCACACTTTATCGCTCATTCGCCTTTCCCGTCTCCCGCCTCCCGCCTCCCGACTCCCGTCTCCGAAGGCGCGCTAAACGCTTTGGGGCGTGGCACCGATGCTGATGCTGACGCTGTCGCCGGCGCCGGTGTAAAACAGCATGAAAACTCAGTCACAACCAGTGCAAAAACATTTTGACACTAATTTCATTTTGTATAGAGAAAAACAGGCACGAGTCGAGTCTCTCTTTCTCCGTCGCCCCTATATATATTTTTCTTTTCATTTTTTTGTTTTTTTTTGGTTGCCTTGCTGGCGTCAAAGGATTTTCCGGGTACGAGGCTGCACAACAAAAAAAAAAGGTTGAAATAGAAATAGAATAGAAATGTAGAGAAAATGGAAAACACATTGCCACGGGGGACTCCATCCGCCATCCACACCGGTACGAGGACCCCAGGGGGTCGTGTCTTTGAAGTTGGCTTGCCAGTGATTTGCTAAATAAAAATTTATGCGGCATGCTAATTGAAATGCCACACACACAAAAATAACTTTCAATTTCCCTGAAACCAAAAGCCGCATGCGCTTTATAATTAACATAATTTTCTCGGGCTCTCAACACTTTCACACCTGTTCCTGCTCCTGGAAATGGTTAAGCAGGAGCGTCGGCAGGCCGTGCCAGGATGTATTCGCCGGGGACATTTAACGCTAGAAATTAACTGCCGTGAAAACATTTAACATTTTTCAGCAAGAAGCCAAAAAAAGCAGAACAACAAAGGCAAATGTTTCGAAATGAACAGGGGGGAAAACTGTTTGCCATCTGCCCCACGAACTCGGCATGCTCTTACAAATTTACTTGGAATTTCCTGTCATAGATGGGTAACCCTGAAGCGGATCAGCGTTCTCACTCGGCACAACTCCATTTAATTGCTTTAGTACTTCTCACCCACTCAGAGGCATCAGGGGGCAGAACATTCGAGACAAGTCCTGCGGCAGTTGCAATCCATTGCCAGCAACGGAACTGCCGGATAAAGGGCACATGCCAACAAAAAGCTGAACTGAAAATTGCAAGTGACATTAAAAGGTCCGCCGAGAGTCCCCAGAGCTCTTAGCCAACTTCCCATAGCCCCCCCACCTCCCACCAATCTCTTATTGCCAAGAATCCCAGACGAAGAGCTGGCCATAAAACAAGGGGACGCGTCCACTTGGAAAAATCCAATGAAATATATAGGAAAATGTATTTCTATAACGATAAATTTTGAATGAATATAGTTGAAACTATTTTTTTTTTGAATGAAAATCATTTCGTATATGTAGAAAAATTATTTTTTTTATAAGAAAAATAGCCTTGAACATAGTTACAGAATTATTCCATTAAAAACCAACTTCAAAAAATTTCAGGATAAACTTAGAAAAGTGAGCTAAGTATTCTGCAGATATTAAACATACAACATAGCAACAAAAATAGTTAATAAATGCAAATTCCAATTAGAAAAGGTTAAAAAACCCACATAAAAATATTTAAAATCAATTTGTAGTACATTTTGTTTAACTTTTTCTCCTCGTGGTCTCTTTTTCAAGGGGCAAACACAGTTGGGGCGTAGGCAAATCGGTTGCCTCGTGAGAACTTGGTTAATTTTCAATTTGTTGCTTTGTTGGCCTACCCGAAATGACTAAGCCAACAGCACACACACACAAACCGAGAGAAAAAAAAAAAGGAAAACAAAGTTAAAGCTGCAAATGAGTTTGGCCGTAAAAAGTTTTGCTCCTGTGTTTCCATTCCGGCAGTGGGAAAACAAGCCTCCCCCCGAACACAGCACAGCACGCACAATTTGCCAAAGAAAACATAAATAGTAGGAACGGCAAACATATGTATGCTAAATGAGCTGAAGCTGGAGCTGGAGCTGGGCACACAGAGGAATATGTAACTGGGAAAATGAAGTCATGTGCTCACCTGCTCACCTGCTCTCAATGCATTTCGTGTTCATTTGTATTGTTGTCGTTGCTATTATCACAGCAACTGTAAGGGATAACATCACCGATGGCGGCGTGTCTATCGTCGCTACACGGACTGCTTGCCGTTCGCATTTGTTTCGATGTGTGTATCTGTGTGTGTGTGTGTGTGTGTGTATCTGTGTGTAAACATGATTGGAAATTCGATCACAGCTGCACACGTAGAGCACATAAATCAGCCTTGGTCCGAGCTGAACGCAGAGCTGAGTCGAATCGAGTTGGGGCTGCTTGGCAGCCTTCGAGGACTCTCCGGTATCCGTATCCCAAAGATATACCCCTGGGCCAGGGGATATTTCGTGTGCTTGTCCCTGTGTTTTGTAACACCCACATTGATATGCAAACGCTCCGTCGCCTGCTGTGTGTCTGCGTGTGTGTGCGTAAATTAACTGACCAACTCCATGTCCATGTCCTTGTCGGTGTCCCTGTCCCTGTCCCTGTCCAGGCCCGTAGCCTGTGGATGCAACAATTGATTGTTGCATTTAAGTTTTAAAACCGCAAAATGAATTTATCTGCACATCGGGCGTATCGGAAAATGTTCCTGGATTAATATAATGTTCAGGCCCAGGCCCGGAGCTACAAGAAAAATCTATAACTTAATTAAAAGGTCGAAACAATAAGACCTAAATATGGAACAATAGCCGTAAATGATGGCCTTTGTCCCGAGCAGAGTCAGATAGGCCGCCAGAGGATTGTAAGGAAGTCTGGCAGGACATTTAGTGCGAGATATATATGTCCTTATTTAGTATTTCCTGAATTTCAAAATGTAAAGCATAAATAAAGTTAAATTGGCCATGCACATTGTTGTTGCTTACATCACGAGCATTACATAATACAAACTAAAAGGAACAAGCTCGTTTTATATATGACAGGACAAACGACTGCAAGTTACCCTAAATGACTAGCAAAATATGGTTAGATGTTAGCAAGAGGATTTCATTAACTATGTACGATGAGTAACATATCAATAAAACATTGAAGAGCTTTGTCTTTCATGACCGCCATCCATGAAAACATTTATCCAGCACCTCTCACCAAAAAAAAATGTATAGTGATATAATTATTAATCCTGCACAAGCTGCGACTGTACACTTTTTCTACATAGCAAGTTTTTTCTGATTGCATTACAATAATTCCCATGGCAGCGGCAACACAATATGCCCCGCGATTGCTGCGCTGCATGCTTTTTTAGGCTGACACTTCATTTTTATATCCACATAAAAATGGTAGATGAAAATTGTTTTTATTTTTAAACAAAAAAGCGACACAAAAAAATATATATACCGAAATAACAACTTTGGTTGATTATTTTGATGAGCCTGGCGCGCGCATAAGCACAGAACAGTGAACATGGCCGAAACACACTCGCACATTCTGGCAATAGCAAAAACAAAGCGAGAATAAGTGGTAGATGCGGGGAAACGACCAGGAAGTACCAAGTAAATTTACTAAAATTATATTAAAATGCAAAGAGTTTAATATAAGTTCTTAAAACTTAAAGTTAAATTTGTAATAAGACTTCCCTGATTAAGTTTTCAATGAAGAGAAATCCAAACAGACTGTTCTGCAACTTAACAAGCAATCTGTTTGGAATCTAGCTTATAGAAGAGTCTCGTATATAACGTATATTACGTATATAAATATTATATTGCAGTCCAAATATTTATTATATATTTACCCCGCATCAGACATACCCTTGAACCCCCTGACTGTTGGGTATTTAAACGCATACCGACACATACCACTCACCGAATGAGCGGCACATGTCAATGACTCGAATTCCGACGGGGGGAATAGGGATGGATTGGCTCGTATGGGAGGATATGGCATGGTTGCCAAATTGGCATATTTGCCATAGAAGCAAAGAGCAATTCATTCATTTGCCGCAGACAAACAATCTCGGCCGAAATAAGCATACAACACATACACAGATAAATACGCATATGAATGCGCGTATTACCGAATGTTTAAAGGCGCCCACTGAATGGGCGGCGGAGTATATGACGGGGGGAGGGTTGCCAACGGCGACGCCAATGCCACAAACAGCGACATATTTTCAAATCAGTGCAAAATGGTAACTTCCGCTCGTTAAGCAAGTGAAAAATTAACTCTCGGCCGTAATTTGCTTATGCCATGGCCAGGGGCAGGGGCTTGAATGTATGGCCGAGGCGGAGGGTGTGGGCCTGGATTGGGGGATTCCTCGGATCGGGACAAAGACGAGGGCGGCTCGAGCTGACAATGATGCGGCTTATGTGGTGGCGGCGGCATCGGCATCGGCGTCGCTGGCGACGACAACAACAATAATAAACGCTGGCGCCATAGTGCGCGTCTGGGCAGTAAATAAAAATAATTGCCTTCTGCTTCACTTCGCCTTCGTCCTTTTTCGGCAGTGCGTGAGTGTGGGGATAGTGTGTGTGTGTGTCTGTGTGTGTGTGTGCGGGAGGATGCGTGTGTGCGAGTAATAAAAGCGTCTACATTATGAAGAAGCGGCTTAAAATTCATGCATGCCCGCAGTAGTTGTAGTCGTAGTTGTCCTCCTTATTGAGCCTCCTGTTTGCCTTTCAGCAATAAATGAATACTCTCGCGCCCACTAATCTTGGAGTTGAAGGGAATAAGGGAATTGGGGTATAGACGAAATTAACAGTCCCACATAAGCCCAAGTTTCTATAATCAGCATCTTGAGAAAAACTAGGCATATACTCTTTGTAAGTTCTAGGATAGTGAGTACAGGGTACTTCGAGGTCTTGACAAACAACTATAGCTTTTCTTCTCTATATATACTCGTATGCTCTGTGTCAGATGGCACACAATGACTCACTCAGATGTGAGTCCATTTTTACTGTTAAATGAAACACGTGCCAAGGAAGCAATTTCTGTGCAATCTATGGCACAAGCGTCCCTTCGATCCTTCAAGCCCCCGGGCTCCTTGGTCACTTTGGCACATTTAAAACGCCACGGGGCTTGAATCGAATCGAATCGCATCGAGTCCAGGCAAGCTTCAGCTCTAGCCATATAGAGGCAATGGTTCAGCCGGGCTCTTTCAATTTGGCTGGCCAGTTTCCGATGCCATTGGTTTTTCCTCTTTCATGGGCAATTGTTTGCCACGTTTGCCGGGCAGTTCGGGCCAGGTTATAGGCCCCGACCGTCAGCGGAAGTTAATATTTGGACTGGCCAGGTGCAGCGGCTTTGATTTCGCTGGAACTCTGAATGGAAATGAAAGATACACTACATGAGTCGAGTCTTTGTTGTGTCTTTTTTTTGCGGAGCCACTCTCGGCTCTGAGAGGCCTCAATTAGATCAACAACAAACAATGCGGCAGGAAAAGCAGCGTTTTCTATTTCCACAACCTCGCTTTATTTTATTTTATTTTTTTTTGCCTAGCCTCCACTGTGTTTTGTAGCTGGCAAGTAAAATTTATGCAAGTTCTTGGCACGCTTTTCCAAGAATTCTCATTATTTTCTCAAGATTATGATTTCATAAAAATTATGTGCAGAGCCGGATGCTCGGACTATCCGGGCTCGGCTTTGGAAAATGACCCTCGGACATGCACACACATACAGCCCGAAGAGCTGTGTGGAAAATAAACACATTTCTACACACACACACACACATACTCTCCGCTGGAGCTCTAAAGTTTTTCTATAAAATGGAAATATTAATTTCCGAGCAAGAAATTTGTTATTTCCGCGACGCCTGCGCCAATACGATGGGCGGCCTTGGGTGGCGGATGCTGAAATTTTAATACGATAATAAATGACTGTTTGCCCTCCGTCCCTGGCCCAGGACCAGCCACTTGCACTTGCATGTACTTAAAATTTGTGTAATAAATTTGTGCGCTGCAACTTTTTGGCCACCGTTCGACCTTTCGACGAGCCCCGAACTAAAGTTTCGCCAGGATATTAAATTCCAAAAGCGTAGGCCTCGGGCCCTTAAAGTGCAGTCCCCCGAACATGCACATCATTAAATGGATCTGAGAAGACGCATAATTGCTACAGGCTCTGGTTTCTCTAGCTCAGGTGGCCAGTTGCCAACGCTGCTTACCATAAGTGTGAATTCATTTGGTTAATTAGAACGGGATTGTTGGATTACACCGTCCAGCTCGGTGTGAGGTCAGGATGGAGTCTAAGTTTCTGCCTGTGATTGTGTGGCTGCACTCGAAAATAAAGATGATATAAGTAAAGATAATGTAAGCATTAAGTTAAGTAACGCATAGAGAGACAGCTCTTGTTGCGCGAAAAGTAAGTGAGCAAGAAAATAGTAAGGAGTTACTTATCTTATAACCTTTCCATAGCTTTAAACAAAAACTTATTTTAAACTCCTATAATACTCTATGTATAATATTTAGTGCTGATAAAATAAATAAATATAAATCTTCACCTTATTTTTCTCAGTGCCCTTCACACTGGTTGTGTGGTGACAAATCCGGACAGACTCCGCTCGAAGCGCTTTACCCACGCATGGACAGCTTCGAATAGATTGCGGTTACCATTGCCACTGCTGCTGCTGCTGCTCCTTCGTCCTGGCCTGCCTGCTCTTGTGTCTTAAACTCAGGGCTCCATCTTCTTGTGTTTCCCTGGTTTGGATTTGAGACACTTGGCCATTACTAATGAGATGCCTGGCTACCTCTACCTGGGCACTCAGTGTCATTAAATCGGAAGCAGAGTGGAGGGAGTCTGGGCAAAAGTTTGCTAATGTGACAACAAATGCGTGACAAACAACTGAACTGCCGTCATTCAGTTCACCAACAAAAATTGTAAATATTTTGAACGTTCCGCAACGAGAGTTGAGTTGTGTTGCGTTGCGTTGAGTTGAAAAACATAAACACAAATGGCAAAAAATGAGCGAAAATTGAATGTTTTTGTTGTGCCTGGCCAGGCACTGGGCTAACTTTATGGCCACAAACACAAATTACAACTACAACATTCGGCTGGGCAACAATGCAACAACACAAAGTTTGCCGTGCAAACAAGCCAGGTGGTCGGTAGTCGGTGCTCCATTGAGGTAACCAGGTGAGCGGTCTGGCGTAGTAAGGGAAAAGCGAGAACGGAACGTTGAAAGTGCTAGAAAAGTGCGCTGATTTACATGTTGGGCCGGACGGCCATGGACTCTCACGGCCACTAAATTAGAAGTTACTCTGATGCTGATTTCCAGCGGAGTGCGGCGAGTGTCGGCGAACTAGGAGGAGGCGCTGCTCGCTTCCATTTTATCTCAATTAAAAGTTGTCCTTCAGCATGTCAGCAGGAGGCGGACCGGCGCGCACTGTTGGCCACTTGAAAGTTTATGCCTTATGAGCCGCAAATGGCCACAGGACACGAACAGGAACACGGCGTCGAGGACCAAGCAGCAGCAGCAGCAGCAGGCAGTAGGGACCCTGTCTCCCAGGCTCATAATAAAGACACACGGACAAGGCAAGTGTAATACACAAGGCAAAAGTTGCACTTTATATACCTTTAAAAGATACTCCAGTTATTTAAATAATTTAAACAAAAGTTTAAAGAAAACTTTACAATATAAAGATAACTTGGCTTCTTAGCCAGGTATTTTTTAAATACACCTCTAGTATGGATTATTTTGTACAGTGGAGTCTGGCTAACTAAGTCGGCGTGGAGCTGGCACAAAAAAAAGCTGCTGAGTCAACAGGAGCCAACTCCTGACTCGGCGCTGCCTGCGATGGCCCCTGGGGTGTTTGCGGCTGCCACAGGTAGGGGGGGCAGGGAGCACAGCCTCGTCATTAGCATCAGTAGCCAGGACGGCAGGAACGGCAGGATAACGAGTGGGCAGGAGCAACACCAACACCTACGCGTTTGTCTGCGGTTCTGCACTCGCTGTGGCCAAGGTGCAGGTCCACGCCAACCGCAGGAGCAGGAACATCGCCGGGATCAGCATTCCGGACTCCTCCTGGCCTTGGTCTAACAATAAAACCGAATGTGCGGCATGTTGCGGCCGTGCTGGCCACAGTAAATCCCAAAAAAGTGCGCTACAAAAAGTGCACAAACTTAATTCAGTTTGTTTTGGGATTTTTCATGGTTTTCCTTTTTCCCACCGTGTAGCAGCAGCTCTCCCGTTCGGTTTTGTAATTTTTTTTCTAACTCATTTCGCATGCAAATAAAATCGCTATGAATTATTTATGCGTGCGTCTGACTGTGTGCGGTTTGGCTGGCATTTGAAAATAATTTTTATGTAAACCCTGCCGTCCATGTACATTTTAAACTTTTGTCCATTCGAATTATGTGCAAACATTCGTAAGCCAGCAAAAGAGCACAAATGCCAATGCCAATGCCAGTGCTAGGAAAAAATCGAATCATTATGGCGATATTGTTGAACAAACCACATTAAATAGATTATAATATTTTAATTAAAATCAAAGCCCGCTCGCACAAAAACTATATCATATAAATTATGCAATCAACATGAACCAATAAAGATGCAAATTATTTAAGTTAAATTTTGTATTAATAATTCAAATATGTCAGCAGTTCGGCTGTGTGCAACCAAGTGCATTCAAAGTAATTGATCGGAGGCACTCCCTGCTGCCTGCACTCGAGGTCCTTACCACCTTCACTGCATTATTTAGCGCCCTCATTTTTGGCTTATGTGTTTCATATTAATGGCATGTTTAAAATGTTGCAGCTCCCCTCGCAGCAACTCAAAATGCTCAATGTCTAGCGGCTGCAAGCGTACACACAGAAGCAAACAGCAGGCAATCAGCCCGCCTGCCACTCAGTCAGACAGCCAGTCTGTCAGTCAGGTGGCTGTATTTTGCGGATACTGAGTGTGGGGTACTTACACCTGAGCTCGTAACAATAGCAGCTCTAAAATTAAGTCGTAAAATGGTTGTTTTCCTCTGTGTTTTATTGTCTTTTTTTTGGGACTCTGTTCTCATTTCATATTAGGTTTATTGTTATGCCAAATTTCATTTTAATATTAAAAAAGCCATCACTAGAAGTCGAACCCTGTACTTTTTGTTCAATAACAACTTTTCTTACACTACGTTCGGCACACTCAAGTGGCCCTTGCGACACCAAGCACGTGCTTGTTAGGATAAGGTGTTAGTAGGCGCGAGGAAATTATCAACTGGTGTGCTGCCTGAATGTTAGCTTGTATTCGTACTAAGTTAGTTAAGATTAAAGTTTTTAGTTTAGGAAGGCTACGTTTGAAGTTATAGATTATCGTTATAATCTGCACAATAATTTATTACAATGGTATAATAATACTAATAATTAATATTTATTGTATGATCTTATATAAAGAGATATATTATACAGATATAGAGATATATCATACAAAAATCCAAAAAAATTGTTAAACTTATTAGCTTTTGTATAAAGAAAGATTTTTACTACAATTAAGCTTACATTCAAAGCTTAATATTAACTCTATTATGACAATATTTGATTTTCTTATTTCTCTTATGGAAAACATAAAATATTTCTGTATTCTTGTGGCCAAAAGTGTATAGGCACCTGGGCAAAGTCATGGAAAAATGAGCCGCGTCGCGTTGTAATCATTTTTCGGGGCTGCGTGATGTATTACACTGGCATATGATTGTTCATTTTGTGAATTTACACATGTTTACATGACCGGGCTCACTCCGCTCCCGGAAAGTTGTACCCCTCCTTCCCCCCATTAAGCGGGAAAACACATGCAAAACTGCTGACGATGCCAACATGAACGTATGTATACCCGTGACTGAGACGGGGGGGGGGCGTGGAGTCTCTTGTTTTGTGATGATAAAGCGTTATAAATTCTCCGCTCCGCATTATATTTGTCACCAGGCGCACGCACCTTAAATCCATGTAATTTTCCTAAAATATTGTTTAGCTTTTTCGCGGCGCCTGCGGCGCTGAGCTGCGAATATGTTTGTTGATTTGCGGCTAAGCCGCTAAATGGTGCACGGCGCGCGCAAAGTTGATGGCCATTGTCGGCGGCGGTGCTCGCGCCGGCACACTTTAAGATTTATTTTCATTTGGCAGTGCTGGCTGCCAACCACTTCCCACTTGACAAAAGGTTGTGGCCAGAATGGCGAATGGCGAATGCCGAGGGAACCCCTGTTCCACTTCTTCCTGTTCTTTTTTTCTCGCCATGTTTGATGCAAGTCGAGAAGGGGCGCCAGTTAGCCGGGGTTACCAGTTGCCCCCAAGCCACCACAACTGCCGTATCCCATCCCCCTTCATTTTCCCGGGTTATTTCTTTCATTATTTCCCCTCAGCCCCGCTTACTTGTTTGCTCATTGTCATGGCGCTCACTTTGTGACCGCGCCGCGCTCCCTTTTTTTTCTGCAGCAGCAGAAATTAAATGAAAGGATATTATGATTTTGTTAATGCATTTGCATTGCCTTGGAGTAAAAGCTTTATGAATAATTGCGCTGCTTCCAGCGCACTTCAACTTAAAGTGCGATAAAAAATGTTTCTGCAAAGGGAGGTATAAGTCAAGGATAAGTTTTAAGCCAGGTAAATGTTTAGAAAGGGGAAACTACCATGGGTTTGTATACATTTAATCTCAGCAGAGAGGATTATGTTTTGTTACATATTAACCTTTTAAGCTGTAAATAATCTAAGCTATCTATCTCTCTTACGTTCTCTCTGCCAGCAAGAGTATCTAAACTTCACCTGCTGGCAATACAAACTTTATCTCTTTTGTATTCGCATATTTTGTGGTGCTGGGAGCAGGGGTCTAAGTGCTAGTTTGCAAGGTCAGCACGTTTGTCTGCCACTTGGCTGGCCATTAAAATGATTAAAATCGACTTGAGCCCTTTTTTAAGGCATTCCTTTCCGGCGCAGATGACGATTTTCAGAGAGCCGCGAATAAATCTGCTTTACGTGCAACGAAATGCGCTACATTTGGCAATTTACGAGTGCCGAGGACAGCCGCCGGAAACGGCAGTGTCTTTGTGTCTAGGGGCCTTTCGCCCAAGTGGCACGCAACAAATTCTCGCATCAGACTTAAGCCGCTTAATCCTTTTAGTGTTAAACGCGGGCCAAGTGGCAAACTGGCAAGTGCCAACCGGCAAGACAACCAACTTTTGCCCAGCGGAGTCGTCGTCTTGTATTTCTTTAAAGCGAAACACAGCATGTGGAGGAGGCGTCGAAGGAGGAGGAGCTGGAGCTGGAGCTGGAGGAGCAGTGGGCGTCGCGCGGACTGCGCTTTACACGCGTGTAATGTGCAAAAACGGCGTTTAATGCCTCACTAATCCCTCAACTACAATGCTGCCAATTTACGCAAGTGGCGCCCTCGACATCCTTGCCATGGGCGTGAGTGCCTCTGGCTGCGGCGTAGCGTACTATAAGTGTAATGAATGAGGACATGGGGCACAGAAAACTTGCCGAGTAGTAAAGCATCAATTTATTTAAGTGGATTCCATGCCATGCTCGAATATATCCTGATTGGCGGAGAAGAAAGCGGCTGATTCTTCGGCTTCTCATGAATTATCATCAAAGGGATAATATTTGGCTATAGTTGGGCTTTCGTTTCTTTCCGCCCTCTGTAAGTATTATTTATTATTTGCTAAACATAAAAATACAGCTTCTGTTTCTGCCATTGCATTTGTGCAGCTTTCAGAACTTTAGGGATTTTTCTGTGTGGGTTTCACATTTATTGTGGCATTGTGAAGGACCTCAAGGGGTAGTTGTCAATTGAGTGAGGGGAATGTTTTCGTTATTTTACCTAGGAAAAAGGGACAACATTTGCCAAAAATAGCGATTTCGATAGCCCTTTACGATATTGCTTTCCCCTCCACACAAATATAACGTTATCAGAACCCAATTTAATTGTACTACAGCGCTTTTCCTCCCCCCAACCAGGTCCCCGAAAATCATTTAGTTAAAATGAAGCGTTGATTGCCGTGAAGCTGTGCGTGAAAATGCATCAAACTTCGTTTTGTGTCTGACCATTGTCAGTGTGGGTTGTATGTGTATGTTTGCCATGGTTGTGTTTGTTGCTCTTGCCGCGATGCGTTGCCATTGCGCATATAAATTGCATTTTTAACAAACAAAAATTTGTTGCTGTTGGTTTTTGCTTTGCCATTCAGCTTTTTTGTTCTTCCACCCACACCCCCTTCGATTTATATTCTTTTTCCCATTTTAGAATGGGGCCCCGCTTTTGTGTGTGTGTGTTTCCCGTGGATTTTAATTGATTTGCCGCATTTTTGCTCTAAATGGTAAAATGCTGCTGCTCCCACATTACGCATACGCCGCATTGGCCCCCTCAATCGCTTGTTCTCTTGCTTTTTTGCTCTCTGTTTTATGGCCGGCTGCTCGAAAGTCTATCAAAACAAAATTAATTTGCAGGCACATTGGCCGGTTATTTGTTTTTTCGGTTTAGAGCGTGGGCTGCGAGAGGATTGCGAAGCTGGTGCAAAAATTGAAACGAAACACTTGAGTGCCAGGGCACTTCACACAGACACCCCCCTTACACACACACACACACACACAAACACACACACACAGCAACATGGTGTGGGTGGGCGGAAAGTTCAGGGCAAAAACTTTGTGAAACCACTTGAAAAGTTATTTACATTTTAAGTTGTTGAGGTTCACACGACGTCAAGTTGTGTTGTGTCCTTGTGATGTGCAAAATATCTGTAGGCAGGTAGACACGGCGCACAAAGGACTCGCAGGACTCCCACCTCTCCTCAGCGTCTGTGTGCCGTTGTGTCGCTGTGTGGTCGCCGGTGTCAAATCTGAGGACCGCAGAGGCTTACATAGAAAATCTATTAAATTGCGGTCCTGGGCCACGCCAATGGAGGAGCCCTGCCAGCGGGTTGGAGTTTCTGGCGGAGCTGCAGCTGGCCTTTGCTGCTGGCAAAGTTTGCGACATAAAACAAACATTGGCGAGATATCCGCCGGAGTAGAGCCACGCGAGTCCTGACTGACGACGTCGCACTCGACGCTCTCAATGGCTGACTAAACTTTTGAATAAAGCCAGCAGCAGCCAGAGCCGGAGCCTCGGACTCCAAGAATGCCAGCTGGGAGTTTCGAAGAGTTGCAGCAGCAATGCCCTTACACTGTGAAAAATAACACCAAAGTTCAAACTACTATGTTTTTAGGGTCACACTGTATCATAGAGAAATCTCTGGAGTTGGAAAATCTGCTGTGCCATCCATCAGTGTCATGGAGTTTTTAGAGTTTTACAAAACATTTAACGTTATTAAATGACTAGTACATATTTAAAACTGATCTCCCTACAAAAATGTCCACTTTGAATGCTTAAATATTTGAAAATGCTTTTTAAGTTGTTATGATACTAAATGTTAGCTTTAATTCATTTAACTTTTTTTTAATTTACACGATTTTTGTTCATAAAAACTGTCATTTATCTAATTGTTAATTTTTGTATATTTTTTTAAAGAAAACACCTTTTTATGGTATTATGACACTATATTGTTTCATAAATTCTCTGCAGATTTCAATTTATAACACTTTTAACACAAATAACACTTAATAACAATTTTATTTATAATCTTTATAACACGTTTTTTTTTTAAGATTATCAATGAAATTAGCAAAAATGTAATATCTAGCATACAAAAATTGGTATTTTAACAGTTTAAAAATGCTTAAAATAAGCCTTTCTAATTAAGAACAAACCCCCACTATGAGTAATTTCCTTCTTGCAGTGCAGACTTGGGCCGTTGGCTGTTGGCATTGCAGTTCAGCCGGAAAACATAAAAAACTACTTGATTCTTCCTGCCGGAGTGCCAAAAGTAAGCACAGCAGCGCCACATAATAAATAAAGGAGAAGCAGCAGTGGAAGCGGCCAAAGAAGCAGAAGCAGCAGCAGGAAATATGGCACTTAAAGTGCTTTAAATAACATTAGAAAGTTGACTCGCTTTGGTTCCGACAAAGTATAAGAGTGAATGTGTGTGTTTGATACCCAGCCTGAGACTGAGCATGAAGAGCTTGTCTGGCTGGAATCCCCATACCCATCCCCATCCCCATCATTGTCGACTTTGTCAGTCTGTTTGACTTGTGCGAAAATCTTTCAAGTTGTGACAATCTCTGGCAAAGGCGTCCTGCATTTGTTAAAGTTGTTCATTTGCAAGGCAGCTGACAGACAGAAACGGAGACGGCAACTAAGGAGGAGGATCTGGCAGGCAGCGTCCCCTCTCCGCATTGTTTGTCGTGTTGCTACAACGCATATGACACTCGCCACGCCCACCAACAACACACAGAGTCCCTCGAGTCGGGGGGGGAGCGGCGCACGCCCATAAATAAAACATTTCACTTTGTTTTGCCGACTGCCTCTTAGCCTAAACAAACAGATCCGAGAACAAGGAAGCTACACGGTGCAAAAATAATACCTGTTTAAAGAATTTCCCATGTCCTGCAGAGAAATCTCTTTTAGAAATTGAAAAACTCATTCGTCTTTTATAATATTTCTATTTCTATAAACTTCTACAAATATTTCCTTAAAATTCCTAATGAAGACTTATGATTATCTGCAGCACTCTGCAGTTTATAGCAATGAATTCAGTCTCGAAAAGTGATGTTTTTTAGTTGATAAATCGTACCACATTTAATAATATCTTTGCAAGAAGATCCCTGATTAATTCAATGAGTAAATCCTTTAAAGTATCTCTGCTTTTTTTCGCCCTGTGTATCAGGAAAACCTTAGAACCGAGTAGGAAGAACTGAAAACCTCGAATAGCATCCGAGATCCCAGCTTGGAGGAGCTCTTCCACGCCATCCGATGTGACACACTTTGATTTGACTTTAATGCACAATAACATTTTATACTGCGCTGCGCCTTTGGCTGTTGTCTGCTGAAAAATGCACAAAAGCCTGGCAAATTGATGATGGAATGCCGGAATGCACTTCCCGAGTGCACGGCAAAAGTCCCCCCCGGATTTCTGATACCTCACATGACTTTTCATTCACTCCAGCCCCAGCCCCCCTGTGGCTTGGCATTAATCATTATTCAAATCTCGGCGGCACACATGTGCGGAAAGGATACGCAGTTAAATGCCAATTAGAAGAAAATTGCACAGCTTTGTGGTTTTCGCTTTGAGTTATAAGAAGCCGCAAACAATGTTATTAAATTTTGCCGAAATGCAAAGGTAAACTTGTGTCGAAAATTCGTTTGTACATATTTTGGTTTGGCCCGAAATGCACTTTCAATCAACTAGAGATTAGTATTTTCAAGATACTTTAAACAATTAGAGGCAGAGCTGAAGCGTTGTCCCGATTAAAGAGATTTTATTTGCTTAGTTTAAATGGTCTTTCAATTCCCAGAATAATGAACTACATAATTAGTTGGCTAAGCTAATTTTTCCATTGGCTTAGTGATGGGAAGGATATAGAAGATAACTTTCTTAATAAGCTCAAATATCCTTCTATTAGATGTGAAACAAGATTCAGGATCATAAGAATCGTTAATCTTTACTGACACTATATTTTAAAGTATTATAAGTAAGCTATATTTAAGAAATAGGACCATACCCATCTCTATCATCGACTTATGTAAATTTCAGGCTCTACTTCTGTCTCAATTTTTCTTTTTTATCTGCGCGGACTCTCCCGCAAAACTTTGCCTAATTGGCAGAGTGGGGAAAACTGCAGGGAAAGACTCTGGCCTTTGGTTTCCTTGCCATAATCTGCAAGCCGCCAACATGTTTAACTCCTGCACAATGTCAGCGGGGCTGTCGTCAAGTTCGGCCTGGCTACAGGCAGGCCCTCTCCACCTCGACAAGTCGCAACTCCCAGCAAAAGTTTTCGGCTGCTGAGTGCTCTCCAGGAATTTTTGAAATGCTCCCCGGAAAATTGTTGACAGTTGGAGGTCGTTAGCTTGGGTCGCATTAGCGCCCATAGGACCGCCAGTTAAATATTGAAAGCGCGAGCGCGCCCGCCCAAGTTATTCAATAAATGTCAGTCGGAAGGCGAAAGTCTGCAGGTTGTCAGGTGGGTTTAGTGTTTTTCGGTGCTTCCCAGGGATTGGGATTGGATTGGACTGGTATTGGCCAAATTACAGCAGTCGGCACGCACCGTCTAGCATCTCTCCGATTCTCACGACCCTGGCCACATGTGCTTCGGTTTCCCACCTTAGCCCGGCTAAGCTCATGCCTCCTAGCTTTCCTGAAAGCGAAATTCGTGACCTTCGCCGGCAAATTAATACGAGTGCGAGTACATGCAAAATTTAAACTTAATTAAACTTTCGCGCGAGCTGCATGTGTGCAGAATGCAGTGAGAGAGCCAGCGCAAATTCAATTTTAATTATGAACTTAAATCGAAAAACTTTGCATTTACACGAAAGTCGACGGCGGGTGAACCTGTCCGCGGACCGGGTAGGTCCTTTCTCCAGGACGCAGTCTGCTGTCTGCTTTGACTGTGGGCTCCATTCAAACAGACATTCGCGGCTTTCAGGACATTCATAAAGTCGCTGGCTCCGGCTGCCGGGATGCACTTATAAAAAACGGGATTAGGTGTGAATTTTAGAAGTGTTTTTAGAAAGTTTCAGTTGTCTGGTATATTTTTTTTAAGTCCGATTAAAAAAATGTGTGCCTTTCTAAGAGCTCTACGTAACAATGTATTATAAAAAGGGGGGCAAATATGACTTAATTTATAAAAAAAAAACAATCCCTTAACTTTGGCAGAGCAGAAAAAAAAATGTATAAAAGGATAGCCTTTGCTTTTTAATGGTTTAATGCTCTTTCCTTTGAAATAAAGGCTTATTACTGGTAATCATTAAATATTTAAATAAACTGCAACCGGTTTAACAATTTTTCTATACGATTTAAGCCATAGCTATAGCTCTTATAGCTTATTCTTTACTGTCGCTTATCCTACTTTTTCAAAGATATTTTCCATTTTATGTTTTCTTTTTAAAATCATAGCTTCTTTTAAACCTTTTATGAGACCCACAAGTACTTGTCGCAGTGTTCTACTGCTTTTATTTATGCAAATTTTCGGGTTGTTGCACTTGCGGCGACTCTCCAACGCACAGCCATGTTACCATATAGCTAGCCGAGAGCTAATTAAATGTGGCCCCAAAAATGCAAGCTGCAGCCATTGAAAAGCGAGCCAGAGCCCGCACAAAATGCGAGGCGGTGGCCTGGGCATTTTAAAGCTAATTTAAAGTGTGCCTCCGCTGGTTACAGCAACGGAAGTGGCAAGGATCTGCGAGAACTGGCATGTGCCACACATCACGTGCCGGCGAAGACATTGCAGTCGATGTTCATGCATACAAATGCACTGGCTGTGGCTGTGGCCGTGGCAGGCTCTTTATGACGTCAGTGTGCGACTTTTGGTGCTCGGCGGAGGAGCGAAGGAGCGAGGAGCGAGTAGCCAGAAAACTATGCCACGACTTTTAGTGTCGTCTAATGCGACGTCGCCTGCTACAATGTCGCGTTCGTTCGCCTTCGTTCCCACTGCGACTCCACCATTCCCATTCACGGACCTGTTCCTTCTCCTCTTGTCGGTTTTGTTTTTAAAACAAATTTCCAAAATCAATATTTGCCGAAAGTGTTTTGCATACCAAATAATTTGGCCAAACAACTTGCAAGGCAGGCAGCCAGCAGCAGCAGCAGCCAGATGAGGGAAAAAAAGCGGAGAATTTGTAGTGGCAACAGCAGCTAAACAAATTGTCAACAAATGATTTTATTTTCCTCTCTTTTTTTTTTGTATTTTTTTGGGGTCTCTAGGCGGGGGACCCACATACGTTTGGGGCCTGTGACCTGGCCGCAGGGCGTTGGCAAACAGTAAAAAATTGAATCGAACTTTAAGTCCGATAGGAATTGCTATGGAATGTGAACTTGTGTAAACTAAATACGGGGGAGGAAAGGCAATCGCTTGGGGTTGAAGTAAGCTCATATTCAGCTCGCTTTCCCTGAAGTTATCCTCTACTATATAAGCTGCCTAAGCAAATAAGTGTTTCTGCCTAATGTGTGCCCAAGTTTTCGCCAAAGTTTTCTCCTGTTTGTACTTTGCATAAGTAAACAACCAACGAGCCGGGGACCCAGCCATATTTCAAGCGGTCGGTCACAGGCAGCCAGGCGAGGTGCATTGATATATTACGTGTCAGTCAGACGAAGCTTTCGAGCTACCCTGTACTCGGGGAATTCAAGGGGAATGATGTCTGGCTTAGAAACTATATTTGTTGTACTATTTTATAATATAACAACTTGTTTTAAGCCATTATTTAGACAAATTATAGGTCTAAATCGTTGTAATTTAATTTCTTTAAATTCCAAAGGATATCGCTGGGTCGTGATACTGCTTGCTTGTTATGCCTGGTGTCCTGGTCAATTCCCTGCCCACCACTGCCACCTCCCGGTATCCTGCTTCCCATCTCTCCTTCCTCGTTAGCCGGCCATAGTTGGCAACACTTCCGCCAGGCAGTGCAAGTTTGACACGCGCATCAACACGCGCTTTGTCAACCGCCCGGGCCCCTCGCGTCCTGGCTGCAACAGGAAGAACCGCTTAGACGCACACACATAAACAAATACACTAGCACACGGTCGCGAGCCGGGAGATGTCCTGGCACGGCTACAATGTGTGTGTAGGAAATTGGTTTCGCTTGGCTGCACTTTGCTGAAAAACCAATACCGAGGACCGAGCAGGAAGTCTTCGGTGACCGCGCCGCACTCGATAATCAGCAATGACGGACGGAAGGAGGAAAGACCACGGACCAAGGACCAACGACCAAGGACTGCGGACAGTGGGCTTAGCTTAGCTCTCTGGCCTGCCTGGCCTTCCTGGCCTCTGTTCTTTGAACCTACAATTAATTTACTTTGTTTTTCCAGCTGACCAGACATTAACATTACATACTTGACTTCCGTGCGTGCCAGGCGCACATATTCGTCCTTCGATTGCCGACCTGCCATATGCCGGCATTTAGCCGTTTACTTACTTTAAGGATCATAAATTATTTTAAGCTGCTAAGCTTGCTTTCGCTGATATTTCGTTGCTCTAACACAGCCAACGATGTGTGTGTGTGTGAGTGTTTTTGTTGCGCGCACATCCTGGCAAAACGTTGGGCAATTATGGCGCACCTGGTTGCTATTAGGGCGTTCGCCACGCCCCCACCACCATCTTACCTCTAATGACAGCCATTTGTGCAGTTTTTGTCAGTTGCGTTTATTTATTACACTGGTGCTGCTGCTGCTGCTCGTAATTTGTTTATTTGTTGCTTTCAAAACTTTTCCCACGCGACGACATGGAAGCGATTTCATTTTATGCACGGCAAGAAATAAATAAATCTATAATATATATTATAAACAAAAATATAAAGAGGAAAGAAACCCATAAGCAAGGATCTAACATTCAAAATGTAAAGGATCAATTATATAAACATTTACATCGGTTGAATGTTGGTAAGATACTGTATCTATCTGCAAAAGTCATGGATATATATAGGTCTTAATACATTCCAATTTTAGTCTTATCTATGACCTACGTAGATATAATCTTAATACCTTATTAAATCCCTTGGCTTTGTGTTTAAAAAACAAATATTTTGCCTTGTTTACATCTCTTCTCTTCCCTGACTCCAGATATTTCGCTTTCGTTTAAAGCCCGAGCAGCGCATCACATTTGCATACATTGGTTTTAAATATTCATTTGCTGCAAGTTGCTGGCATCCCGCACACAATAAACCCCCTATTTGCCCCAAACGAACTGGACAGCAAACAATGAGCACAGCGGTCGGTTCATTGCGGGTCAGGCCACTCAATTTTCAGTTTGGTTTAACTACAAACGAGACGCACTGACAGCGCCGGAATTGAATTGAATTTCTGCTGCATGTCAAGCTGATCCGAGTGACGTTCGATCGCTAATTGGACGGATTAGCGGTGCTGACCTGTGACTGCCAGAGAGGAAGACCAATGGACCGAGAGGCAGACCCCAGATGGCCAAGATGAGAACGCGAAACAATAAACAAATTAGGCGAATGCTGCATTAATTGAAGCGCTTAGTACTGCTGCTGCTGTTGCTGCAGAATAATATTAAAGGTTCAACCTTAAAGCTTAATGAGCATAAATATTTGCTTTGCGCTGGCATGGGGGAATTCACTGTGGAAAACCCCAAATCCTTTCCCCACACAAAAGCAGGTCGCTCGGGCCGATCAAAGCGGCAAATGAGCTTCACGACAGACAAAAGCCTTGATTGATTGCCGGAGAGGACTTGAAGTTTGTTGCTTATTTAATTAGTCGAAATTTTAATGGCTTTGCCCGGAGTTGATGGTGAACAATTTGGCTTTAAGCGCCATGCTCGACTTGCCAAATTGTTTTAAAACTGGTTGAAGCCATGGGAAGACTGACTGCCTGCCTGCCTGCCTGCCCGCCTGCAGCTTCTGTGTATGTACATCGTGTGTGCGTCGCTGTTTGCTAATTTCTCGGCATAATTACGGCAATTGCCGTAAAATGTTGGGTACATATAAATTGGAAATTAGTTAATTTGCAGTTGGATTGCAATGATTTCGGCCTGTAGCCTTTCGGCCACCAGCGGGGGCATGCCACAAATCAATATGCGGGGCACAGCAGTGCATAAATATATATTTATTGACATGCCAGCAATGGCAGCAATATTTTAATTAAAAACGTTTGCTAATTTCATAATTTAAGCGTATTAGCTGGTCTGTTTTTTTGTTATTCCCGTGCAAACTTAAATAATTTCCGAGCGTTCAGCTTAATTCACATTATTTATTTGCCACAGCCATTTAATTGATTTCAATGTTTATTTAGTACAATTTTTTACGGCCGCACACTTCCATTCAATTATGTTTTCCCTGTTAATTTACCAATTTGTCGGACATAATATTAAATATTATAATTTAAATTATATGAAAGCGTTCATCCCTATATTCACAAGCAATTTGTTTAGCTACTTACCTATATCAAATATATTTCGTTTTTAATAATTAATCAATTTGCTAACTATGCCGGCATCATTTAAATTGGACAGCGGGCGGGCCCTAGAAAAAGCCCTTGAAAACACACACACATGCACACATACACACACACTTGAAAAGCCAAATAATTTCCCAAAATAATTTCAATTATGAACAGATTTTACTTCACCCAAGCCCGCATTCCGGCCCCCCCAAATGCAGACACAAATGCCATTTGGTTTTGTGCTTCAAGTCGAGTATGATTCAATTAAGGCATGGCCAGAACGTGGCTATCTGTGTGTGTGTGTTTTCGGGTCTCGGGTGTGTGTTTGTGTGAGTGGCGGTATTATTTTAGCGCAGTTAAATGCACAATTTAAAGCAATTCACGCAGGCAAAAGCGGAGCTGAACTATTCAGTTAATTAACTCAATTTGCCAGACTTTCTTGAACATTTTCCAAGTTGGAGGGGGTTAAGTTAACATAGTTTGAATTATTTTAGCCTAAAATAGCATTTACTGTGGTTGAGAAGCTACATTAAGCAATAAGGTCTTAAATAAGGAATTTTACGATTAATTTGCAATCATTTTAAGACTAATTCATTGGGAAATTATTGACTTATTAGGGTTCAAAGCTGTGTAAAATGAAGTTAAAAAGTTACTAAAGTCTTCCCACTACTCGGTTATATTTCTTTACTAATAAAATGTATTTATAAGACTGATACTGATATACCTTTATGATAATCGTAACACAAATTGAACCCCATTTCGAGTGTTACCATTATCCTTTTTCGTCCCCACAACTAATCATTAGGAACGCCCCGCAATTGTCACGACCCGGTGGAGCGCGCTTGGCATTGCAAGTTTGTCGGACACCTTAATGGGCAGCAGCCGTGACAATCTCTTTTCACATTCCGGCCATGGCCCACACATTTTGCCACTCTGTGGCCTTCTAATTGATGTAACAAGTGTTCGGGCCATGTATCTGCCAGAATTTATAAGTGGCAAAAGAGTCGGAGGAGACACAGTCAACAGTCCAAGACCAAGACCAAGGCGCTTGTCGATAGTTGTTGGCCTAAGGTCATCAGCCACCCATCGCAGAGCCACATACTCGCTGGAAGCAGGGTGGATAGGGGGGACTGTTACAGTGGGGTCTGCGACCTCCCCCAAGGATTCACACTCAATAGAAGGCGACACGTAGCTGGCCAAGTGCTGATGGCCCAGACAACTGCCACTGAATCGGACGGAGACGCCTGCAAGGCTGTGCTCCTTCGCTCCTGCTTGTGCTCCTGCTCCTGGTTCTGCTTCAGCTGCAGAAGCTTTAGCTTTGGCTGTTGCTTGTAATAAATTTGCTTGAAACATGCAATGCCCCGGGGACAAGTGCGGAGGATTCCGTCCGGATTGCCGGATTGCCCGACTGCCGTCTGTGTCTGGCTTTTGTTCTATCCATCGCTGATGATGTCGGTTTGCCGTGCAAAGCCACAAATTGCCACTTGGCTGCCCGCTCGTGCCAATCTGCTGCAATGCCTCTTCTTATTGTCGTTATTGCTCCAGCTACTACTACATACATATATAGCAGTGAGTTCTTGTTGTTCCCCCTTGAATAAATCTAAAGAAATAGCATTTAATGTCTATTTGCAGGAGATTAAGATAAAAAGCATTCCCTGGCCATGTCATCCGAGAGAGAGAGAGAGAGGAGTGACCGGTGGGCAGGAACTTGGTCAGGACCTTCGGCCTGCAACAGCTCTGGGCATTCGTGCGGCTTATCGATCTGGATTTGGTGCATTGTCTTGCTATCCAACCAATCCCTTTTCAAATGGCACGCTCGTAACTGCCACAAACAAGTGACACAATCAACACTTGATAGAACAAACACTTCTAAATTAATTAAATTGCAAATATCCTTGAAGCAGCTGCACTGCTCACTCACACACGGTCAGTTGGTTGCACTAAAACGTCCTTTCGTGCACTGGAAAAATTTCATCTATACTTGGAAGCCATGAAATTAGCATCAAACAATATTAAGCTATTCGAATAAATACAACAAAAAGTCTAGGAAACCTCATGATCTTAATAGCAATATGATAGGCTAATGAAAAAGTATTTATCTGTAATCAATTCATTATAAAACAACAACGATTGATAAAATCTACCAAAGTGTCAAAGTTCCACCTGATTTTACATTTTGAAACCTATTAAAAATGTTAAATAAAATTATTTAATATATAATTAAACTTTGAGCTTAGTACTCCCATTGTTTTACATTAATTAAAAACCCTTTTGACTTGGTATTATCCTTTTTTCTTAATGTGCATGACACATCCCATATAGTTGTCAACGTACTCTCGTCAATACTCGTCCGTAGGACCACTCTGCTCAAAGATAATCCAGGCCATCAATAATGCAAACAGTTCTTGCTCCTCCCAACCCCCTCCTGCTGCTGCCTAACCTTACCCCTGTCCCTGGCCTGCTGGCAGCTCCGTCGGTTCGGAGGAGCTGCAGCCTTGTTTACTTTGGCTTGCGTCGCCTGCAGTTCTTTTGTGCTTTTGCTTTGGCTTGGAATAGTTTTGCTTTTGTTTTTTTCCCCCTCATCCTCTCGCTCAGGTTCCTTGGTGCTGGCGGCCGTTGGCCAACAATTTGGCCAAAGATTTCTCAAGTTGAGCTGAGTTTGGGTTAAACTTGAAAATTAAATGAAATATTTTGCCAGCTCCTCGGATCAGGTCGCCGCTTATGCAAATGCAATCAGAAGAATGACCGAATTTCGGCCACCTCGAACCCACACACAATGGAAATGCGGGAGATAGGTTGGGATGTTTTTGGTTATTGTCTCCCGGGCAATCAATCAAAGTTTTTAGGGAGGGGGCGGCATTGCAAACAACATTATAGCCTCAGTTTTTCCACCCATTTTGCAATGTAGAAACGCCCCCTGAATCCGCAAAGCCGCAGGTCCCTCCTATGCGGGTGCAGGGGCGGTGGTTATTCTACAATTACATAACACGAATATAAATTATGGCCGCGTGTAAATTTTTCGATTGCTTAATGAGCGGAAGTGGCCATCATCGTTGTATGTTTCAAGTTGTAAATGTCGCTTAAATGAAAATGGGGGAAATTGGCATGGGTGGTATTGGCTTTGGCAGGCGGATGGGCGTGGCACCGTCAGGTGTTCCGCATGCACTGCATAATTAATTACAATTAGGCGAATCGGGGTTTGATTGCAGGCAGGAGGTTCCTGTTAATTTGCAAAAGTGTTGCAAGCCCCAAACGTTCGACGAGAGAGCATTTAATTTATGGCCCAGCTGTTAAATGTTATACTTTGTGTGACAAATAGCCTGCAAAGTAGCATATAAGCCACTTTCAGATTTTGCGAGACATGTGAAGCAATTAAAGCGGATAGTGTCGCTCGGAAATGTATGCTACTTTTTAAGTGCCACAGGGCTGGGGTAGATATTTAAGCAGTTTGTAGGAATTATGCTGAGAATTTCAGAGATTCTACAGTTGGTAAAATTTGAAATATTTCCTCAGATTGTCTTATAATTTTTTATAGAAAGTTCTGCCTGTGATTTTGAGGTATATTTATTCTTTCATAAATTGTGTGGGGCTTCTCTTGAAAATTCCGAAAATTGAATAAAACTGTTTTCTTTTGTCTGGAATTTTATGGCAGCCAGAAAAGTATGCTATGTTTTTGTAATATTTATAACAAGATTTATGCTATGTCTTTCGAAATTACTAATATTTAGTTAAGACAAGAATTATAGTATTTGCACTTTCTTCGTCCATAATTACTGATACCAGATCATATTATTTTAATTACAATATACTTTATTATTTCTTTATTTCGATTATAGTTATTACCACATTAAACTGGGTCAGAAATGAAACTATTTCTTTTATATGTATGATATTTTGCGGATTGAGTTGCTCTATAAATCCTCCGTCTCCGTCAATTGAATCGCACTTTTATCTCGGCCGAACTCAATTTCATGGCATTTAGAGCAGATTGCGAGTGGCGGTCCGTCGAGTGACGTAAATTAAATTAGTGTCAAAAGAGCATTGTGAGCTGGCGTGAGTGAGTGTCTGTGCGTGCCTGACACGACCGACAAACATAATGACCACCAGCAAAAGTAAAGCCAACAAAACATGAGGAACAGCTACAAAAAGGCGACGAAAAAAAGGCAAAAAAAAAGAGGCAAAAATTGTATGCAAATTATGCTTGACATTGTTTCAGCATACTTTTTGGCGTGTGCGCCAAGACAAAAGCTGACATTTAGCCCAAGGAGCATAAAAAGAGATACAAACGCAGGACTGCGAGTGAGAGAGAGAGAGAGGAGAGTACGGGAGGCGGACGAAACTTTGTGACATTTTTTGGCGCGCACAACGGAAACGTGCAAAACTGGCAAATTTATAATGAGCCGCGGGTTCAGTGCGGCGTCCGCGTCCACGTCCGCTCCAGCCTCTGCATTTCCCACCTCCCCCCGCTGGGCTCTATCCGCTCCACTCCAACCCAGATCCCAGATCCCACATCCCCGCCAGCGGCGCTTTCTTTTGCTCCGCTAAGCACTAAGCGCATTTGTCGCAAGGTTTTGACTTTAAAAGCGCGACGCCACAGTCCAAAATGCTCCCAATTCAAAGCTGCCGAGCTCTGGGCCATGGCTGCGGTTAATACCTGAAAATGCTTTTAAGAGTTTTCATACCTTGATTTATTGGTTTGCACGCATATATCCACGCTAGCACCGAGCAGAGTTTACTGCCAAGGCATTTGCATTTCAAATATGCCACGAATTGATGTATGGGATTGCTGAAGAATCGCTGGCTCAGAGTGTTGCGCACACTAGCGAAAATATGAACTTTAAGTTGAAATCATTTAGCTGATCAATTATTTCAATTTAAAGGCAAACGAGTATCAGAAAATTGTCTAATTTAATTTTGGTTTTTTTAAAGTGATATTTTTTAATAATAATTCCACTTTAGTTGCCTGAGGTAAAATAACTAATTTTGCTATATTCTGTGAGGTTGTGTTATAACCTCACAAGCATGTACTAAATGATAAGACCCAGAAATATGGATTTATTTGCATTTAACATTAACAAACAATTTTAAAATTAATACATACTCTGTATTCGTTTTACGTACAATTAATTAATTATCATATTATACCAAAATTTCGTTCGGTGCACTTAAACTGACATTACGGTGCAACGCGATTTATTGCATTATTGATATTAAATCGCGAGGCGAGTGCCTTAATTTAAAATTGAATTCACAAGAAGTACGGCCATCAGCCAAGCATTGTTTTCAGTTCAACTTGCCGCCCCCTCTCTTTATCATCGCCATTTATTTTTCACGCATAATGAATGCATTTTCGAGCTTAATTGCGATAAAGTACAATCTTTTAACAATAAATAAGATAACGAAGGCTCAGCGCGCTTGGCAATTGTATCAACCGCGAAAACATTGACAAACAAAAACGAGGACAGAATTGGTATTCTCTCGGTGGGAAAAAACAATTTGTTTATCTTTTAAATGCCATACAAGGCTTGGTTTATTAAATTTGCGGTTCTGTCCCCTGCTCATCTTCATTCTTTATTATTTTTATTTTTTTTCCCCCTGTTTCGGTTGCTTTTGGGCCAAGTCCGCGAACTTTGAGCCAAGTAATCAGCTTGCACTTGAGCGGCAAGTGACGGAAAAGAAGAAGAATGGCAGCGGGAAGCGGCGGGGCTAGCCAAGCCGTTGACAAGTTGGCTAACTTTTAATGCAGCTCACTTAAAAGTTGGCGGCAGCCTTGCGTTTACTTTATTAAAAGCACGACGAGATCTTGATGCAATGTCAGCGCAAAAAAATTTCCATACGCAACGTTGACTCCATACTGCAGTATGGAATTTATACTTAAAGGTTCTCCTGACTAAGTGAGGAACTGATACATTGAACTATGCCATTTTAAGGACATTAATGCCTCCACGTATGCAAACATCATCCCCATCGAATGGGGAAAAAGCGTGTGCTTCGCTTGAAAGTCTCATCCGCATCACGACAGACGGAGCCGAGTCGATTGCCTGGCACTTGGACACATGTAATAATTCAATTGTGTGAACATCTATTAAGGAAGATTGATGACAGGCGCCGGCAATGAGAGCACGAGCGCCACTGTCCACTGTCCTGGACTGCAGCAAGGACCCGTCCTGGCTGACCGGACAGTTGAGTTGAGTCAGTGTCAGTGCGTCGCCGGAAAAAACACAGATGCACAGATACTCTCGTACACACGAACACACACACACACTTGGGACACACTCTCATACGGGATAAATAAATAAATAAGAGAGCTGCCAGGACTGGGGCGGATGGCGGGATATGCGGAGAAGCAGCATCTATCATACTGGGGCAGCAACTCAACGCTTCCTTCTGACGACGTCACACGTATTCAAGGTGTGCGAGGCAGCTCGGATTCCTCGCTCATTCTGGTTTTTATACCCAGTAATCGTAGGAATCTGGGGTATATTGGAGAGTATGTGAGAAGGGGGTAGAGGTATAAGTTGTAATGATTGTGATTCAAAGAATTACCTATTTAAAGCAGTTGAAAGATTTTTTCTCATTGGTAATCTAAGGTAATTATATATAGATAAGATGTGTAACGCCTTTTAAAGTACAGTTCACCGTGCTAATGCTTTATTTATAAGAAACCTTATACCTTCTCTTGTTTTGTTTTAATATAAATTTAAAATACGACTATTAACTTAGAATGGAATATAGATAACACTTCTTCTTTATTTTGAGTTGGTATTAAGGATATATACAGTTTTAAGGTTTTTTAAGTATGCATAATTATCGGGTATCTCCTAGTCCGGACCCTCGTAAACTAGAATTTCTACCAGTTTTGTTTTTTATTGTACACCGCAGTCTCACATGTCAAATAAACGCTGTCAAATGGAAAATAATTCAAGCCGTGGCAGTCATTTTTAAAACGCTAACAGGGGAGCCGTCCAAGCCAGACGGGGATCCGCAGCCGTGGCGATATTGACTTACTGCCGGGCATTTTCAACCTTATTAAGTTGACACTGAGGCAGGGTCGCCCTTTAAAGTTGCAGCTTCCCGACTTCCAAGGACTCCTCCTTTTATGACAATACGCTTGAGTGCCCGCCGCAGTGGCTTTAAAAAGAAAAAAGTGTGCGATAAGTGGAAACAAGCTGACATTTATGCAGTTTGCCCAGCCAGCCTGCAGGCAGTCGCTCGAGCAGAGCACGGCTTGGCACACATCTCCGAGTGGAAGCGGACGGAGTGCACATATTCTGCTGTTTCAGCTGCGGCTGCTGCTGCTGCTGCTGCTGCGACTCTTCTTGGGGCGCTCTCGGGCAGCAACAAAGCCAATACAAGGAACCTAACGAGCTTATTTCCAGACACCACCAACTCAGTCAAAGTCGCAGCAGGAGGAACTGGGGCTGCTGCTGCTGCTGCCTGGCGGCTACATCACATGCATGATTGACTGCGCAGTTGTGCAGCGAAACGACTGATAGTCGGGCGGACCAGCCATATAGAAACAGGACAGATGGCAGACGACAGGACTTTGAGGCTTGGCGGGGAACAGGTGTCCCTTCGCTGCCTCGATTGTCATAAACTCCGGGCACATGTCCCGAGTTTGCCGCCACTTCATTTGTAAGTTTGATGGGTTAGCTTCGGTTCGCCGCCGGATTATAACAACTCAAGTCCGAGATTCTGCTGATGCAAACTGCAGACAATGGATGCTTCAGCGTAAACCGATTAAAAGACGCTGGTTTAATAATGAACGCGGCATCCGGACATCACGTTCCGCGTTCACGCAATGTCGAAAGGTTGAGCTAGCGTTGAGCGTCAGCAAGTTCTCTGTATTTTTTCCATTTAATAAAAACTGCATTAAAACTGAGTTGTAAGAAGCAAAGGTAAAGAAAAGTCAGTCAAGAAAAAATAAGGAAGGAGCTTAGCTCACCGGCTTCGGCTGCCAGTTAATTAAAAGTTTATTGCCGGCGCCAGGGCTGCACGAAAGCGTAAAATCCACCCGAGGATGATATTTGAGCCCAAATTAATAGGGGGAAATAAGCTCAAAACACTTACAACAGACTGACGTATCCCTGGCTTCAAGGACCCCCGCTTATTATCGAGCAAGTGAGCTGCACAAAACAGCACTTTATTAAAGTATTATTAATTAAATGCTAGCTCTAGTTATCAATTAAAAATTGACTGCCATGGAAGCGGCAGAGCAGCAAGAGAAGAGAAAAGGAAATGCCAAGAAGCGAGGCAAAATTGGATTAAAACGGCGTTTCCTTTGTCCCAAGTTCCTGCACATCCTGGCGAAGTGAAGCGATGCTCAATCATCGGACTCCAACTACAAACTCGAACTCAGAGTCGCAGGACAATTAAGACAAGCAATTAACAGACGATCAAACAGAGTGCGGGAGTCGCCGGGTTTTTTCTGTCACTTGTCTTTCGGTTTTATGTGGAAAACCAATGCGAAAACATGACGATAGCAAACAGCGAAAACCAATAAAATGAACTTGTCATAAAATTAACGCATTTATAAAGCAAACAATGCGGGATTAACAACAGGCATGCTCCGGCTCTGGCTCCTGCTCCTGCTCCTGACACTGTCATCCAACAACAAACGATCCTGATGAGAATGGAAATGGATGGAGTGGAAAGAAAGGACTCATCGAGAGGGGGCAGGAGCATAAAAACTCCTACCGCGTGCCGTATGTCGAACTAAAGCCATTTATAGGCCATTTTTATTTACACGCTGCGGACGAGTTGCGTGAGAAATAACTGCCACTTCATTTGCACAGAGTCCCCCGGCAAACAGATAAGACAAACATCGCCCTGAGCCTCGGCATTCAACCACAACAACAACAACAACAGCACACTCAGATCATCATCATCATCGTTGGTGGAATGTTTATGACTGGGCCCATATACCCCATAACCCACCAGGCCACAGTTGATTCGCTGCTCGTTAAATTAAAATTTGCACACGATTTGCCATGATAAAGTGGATACTCAAACTAGCACGCGATAAATACGCAGGGTAAACATCAATATTTTGCCAACAAATGATTATCTTACGTATGATATTGAAATCTTTATTTTATAAAGAATTCTTGAGGAGGTTAAACAAAGATTTGAAGACTAAATTAATAAACAATTATTTCTGGGATGAACAAAGATTTGAAGACTAAATTAATAAACAATTATTTCTGGGATGAATAATATTTTAAGGCAATATATAAAGTAAGATTTGTATTCCTATTAATATATTTTATTTGAAGCATTAGTATACAACCTGATTCTTCAATACTTGAGACATTTTAAAATAAATATTCAAAGAATTCCGTTCCTGTAGGGATGTTTATATTCCTCACCTTGTTTATTGCCAAGTCCTGTGAAGCATTTCATGCTTTATTCCAAAGTTATCCTTGCTCATACCATAATATTTACTCAAACTGATATCTTTATAATTATCTGCGTTATAGCTTTGTTTTGGTCGCTGTTCCAAGGGTATGTTAAGTTCGCTTTTATTGGAAAAAATACCGCCACGTAGTGGAGCAGGACATGCCAATACTCGGCTTTATCGCCTGTAGTTCTGAGGAAGTTGTCGCCATCCGTGGTTGTTGTTGGTGTTGCTCTTCGTACGTTGCATGACAGCTGGCGCACACTTTGCGCCTTTGCCCACAAATTACTGCAGTCAAATTGATCGATTGTCCTGTGGAGGGGCGATGGGGCGCGGGGCGATGGGGCGACAGGGATGGGGACAAGCTGTAAGCGACGTAATGGGGCCAAGAGACAGGACGAGCGAGCGGGGAGACAACATTTTATGATATAAGGCAAGAGGCACTGAACTGTGGTAAACGATTTGTTGTTGTTTTTGGTCTTCAACATTGCATGCCACAAACACGCACACACCAGCACCAATACCAGCACCAGCCCACACACTTACACACACACGAGCATCCCCGCACACAGATGAATTGAATTAAATTGGATTCGTTGAGTTTGTGTAAACAAAATTTTAATGTCTTTTTGCTTTTGAAGTCATTCACTCAAACTCAAGTTGTGAGCTGTGCAGCACAGACTTATACACCCACACAGGCTCGCATACACACGCACACTCACACCCACACCCAGACCAACACAAAGGCCAAAAAGGGGCAGAGAGGAGTCACCATGATGTTGATATGTCTGACATAAATTTCATCAACTGTCTAAGTTAATGACAGTAAATTTGTTTGAAAATTGCTTTAAAATGGCAGGGCAACCAAGCAGCGCAAAAACAGAGTTGGGCTTTCATAAAAGGGAGGTTTCTGGTAAAAGAGATGGGTTCGACTGAGGCTGGTACACAGGGGGAAAAAGATTGCAAGTCCCAACTGTGGATACCTTAGACTCTAAGCAATGGCTCAGTTGCAACATTAATTTTGTACAGTTTATAGTGTAGGTAGCAATTTCAAACAAAGAGGTTAGAAACCCCACATTGTAAGCTTAATTACTAGATATTTTGTTCATTCTCTTTACACTCTTTATCTCAGTGTAAATGGGTTAGTTGTTAAGGTAGGCACAGATACACAGTCATCGCTTGGGCGCCATGTCGCTGTGACAGCCATGCGCCAAAGACGCTGTGGCACTGGCAAAAGAAATGACTGAATCCAGCGAAATGTGTCATGATAACTCAAATAAAGAATGGAAGCCAACCCATGCTGAAACCCGCTGTCGCAGGGAGGCTGCTGCTCCGCCTCCTACTCCTCCCGAGTCGCCTCCGAGTTCAAGTCAGTCAACCAGCCGCGAAATGCAAAGTGCGCGGCATTCGCGGCAGTGGCAGCGGAAGCAAAGCGCACACACATGGCGAAAACGAGGAAAAACTGGTGAAAAAAAAATGGAAAATAGGAGAGAGCGCACACAGGATGCCCGGCTAGGATGAACTTATTACGTAAGAGCGAATTTATGAAGTGAAACGAGTTAAATGCCAGGCCAAGAGCAACTCAGGGGCGTGGCGTAACCAGAAAAAACAACAAAATTGCACGTAAAAAAACTAAGAAAATTTCAAAATTGTTTCTAAGTCCAAGCTGGAATTCAAAAGAAACCTGTGAATATATTTAATATATTTTAAAAGTGGTTTCCTTGATATATTAGAAGATGTAATGGTTGTATTTACTGAAAATTGTGGAAACAACCCATAAATTTTGATGCAGACACTTTGATTTATTGTTTTACTATTTAAAAAAAAAAAGAAACCAGGATAATATTGTAGCGTTTTTCCTTGTGTGCGGCCATCGCCAAGAAATCATTTTGTTGCCTGTGTCTTGTGCCCAAAATTTTTAATCTGATGATGTCAACACAAATTGTGGCCCGCGGAAGGGCCAGAAAAAACACAGGACCAGCAGCAGCAGCAGCGGGTGGCTGGGGAGGGGGAACCACTTCAAGGACTCCGCAAAACGCTGTGGCTGGCAAAAGGTTAGACGGCGAGTGTCAAGCGAGGAGCAGCTCGCCTTCGAGTGGCGCGCTAGAATCTGCGACTGCAACTGCCACAGCGGCCTTGTAGTGTCACTTACAGCACATAAATTTGCGCGGGTTTTTATTATTTTTTTGTTGTTGTTTTTGTTGTACTCGGCATTATACAACTGCAATTTGCTGCTGCAGGCCAAGTAGCGAGAGTACTCTGAGGGAAGTGGAGGCAGTGAGGGTGTCACAGCCGGGCGCTAATGCAAGGCAACGCAGCGTGAAGGATACGGGCTGGGCTTGGCTTGTTGAGAGCGTGTCTCCTTGGCTGCCTTTCAGCTTTGGGCTCTCCTGCTCAGCAGGTAGCTGCTGGGAAATGTTAAATGATGGCGGATGACGAGGCGAAGGTCAGTGGACAGGTAATCAGACTCAAGAAGATGATAACTAAGGTAAGGTTCCGATAAATATATGCAGGATTTCCAGAATTTTGAATATTTTCCCTGTAATCCATGCAATAAATGGATTTGGGATGCTTTTAATTAAGCCCGAAATCCAAATGCAATTAAAACACTGTAGCAGAGTCAAAGCTGCCCGCGGTTTCTGGCGCTATCGCAACATTTACTTACCCAACCCTACACGAAAAACAAAGCTGGAAGCTTGTTTTGGCCCCAGGACACCTTTAACGTGGCATGCCAAAAGTCACGAGCTGCATGTGCTCTCGCCCATATCTCGTTTAAATTATCGACAACGCCGGCAAGTATATCAAATTTACGGCACCCACAGTGCATGCATAACAAGCTACCACAGTGCCAAGGGAGAGAGCTGCCTTGGGGGATCGGTAACAAATGCAATACAAAGATAACAAACAACGATGCTGCCAAACAATGTTGTGTCCAATTAAATTGCATTCCGGCGCATTCGCGAATTATGGAAGCCAAGCGAATGCATTGCAAATGCCGTTTATTAAATTTCAATATCCAATCAATAAGGCAGCAGGGCAGCTGCCCGCTGGCCCCCTTCCGATGAAGACACCAATGCTGGGAGAGAGATTCCGGCGATGCTGCGATCCGGCGGCAGCAAATTTAATGAAAGTATCACAATGATTGGTTTCCACTGGCGACTAAGCAGCGGCAAAAATGTCCGGCATAATGAATGGCATCGGGCAAAGACACTGGGCGCCGTCGAGCGTTGTCTTCCGAACCGTCGTCGCTGAACTGCGTCTTTGTCCTCGTCCTCGTCCAAGTTGCATTAGTCGCCAACATGGAAATGCTATATATAAGCCCGGACAGGAGCCTTGGCTGACAGGCAGCTTAAATCCTGCCGAAAGCGCCGGCACAGAAAGCTTTGGAACTGGAGCGGCAGCGGGAGCTGGAGCTGGAGAAGTATCAGCATCGCCATCGCCATCGCCATCACCATCACCATCACCATCAGGCAGCCCCAGCAAGATGCATTGTTTGGCGTAGAATTTAATTTTAGTTTAACTTTGTAATTTATCGATGCCGTATGTCGTCGACGAGCTCAGGCATCCCGCTTCTTCAGTTCGTCTCTCTCCACTAAAATGGCAACGTCCGAAATGTGAAAAGGTCCTTTTTGCAGGATGAGCCCTGACGGTGGCACACTGAGAACGTAAACCATAACAATTCATAGTCATATCAAGGGCTTACTTTGTTACGGGAAAGTGAGTTTAATTTTGAATACAGAAGTTACCTTATTTCATTATAAGAACGACATCTACGATAAACTAACTAATTATGGAAAATTAGTAAAAATATAGGTAATGACCAGCTACAGAGTTGGGACTACAAGATACAAATGTATATGAAATATTTGAAGTCTTTGTACCCAGTAACTCATAAAAGAGATCATAAAATAGCTGTTTCCCCTTAATAACTGATATTTTTAGTATAAATACTTATTATAGCAGTTGTCTGTAATATTTTCTCTATGTGCAGTGCCTGCTTTCAAGCGCAGCTCGCCGCTGACATAGCTGCTGACTACCTTCATTAGTGTTTTGTTTGGCTTTGGCTAACCATGGGGGACAGGCTGGGATCCTTTTTTGATGTGGGCTTGCGCTTTTTGAAGTTTACCCCCGAAAAACTGCTAGTTTCCAATCTACAACCTACCTCCCCCCCCACCTCGACAGTACTTTTTTTTAAGTTTTGTTTTGCGCCAGTGTTTTCCCCTATATTGTACGCTTTTCCTTACCAGCTGCGCTCTGTCTTGCATTTGTCTTCATCGACAGCCAAGTTGTTAGCTCTTTTCATTTTTCTTTCGCTCGGTCGCAAAAACTTTGGACTTGCTCTCATTTGCCATCCACCGTCCACTCAATTCCCATTTCCCCAGTATCAGTGGCTAACTCGTTTGTCTTCCCCGTTCGCTTTACGTATACGTAATGACAATTAGAATTGACAGACACACAGCGCTCGGAAAGTTGCCCCGGCCAGTTGCCTCCAGCAGCTGTTATTGTTGATTGCATCTAATCCCGAAGATTTTATTCTCGCTGCAGTTGCAGTTACAGCACAGTTCCAGTTTCTGGTTTAGCTTCAGTTTCAGTTCCAGCAGCACCCACTCCATTAGCCCTTAATGAAGAAGTTACAATTTGGGCGAGCGCAGAGTGCTGGCACACGAACACCCTTTCCGGGACCATCGTTGGGTCTCATCAATATGGCATTAGACCCGTTGAAATATAGGGTACACAATAGTTTTGGCTCGCGCCCAAACTCCTGGCTTGTTAGCAGCCGCATTACGTGCTCCCAGCTTTTAATTTGTGGGTGTCGAACTGGGGGACATTCACCCTAATCGGACAGCCAAATGGGTGGGGGATTCTTGGAGATACTTTCAAGTGCACTTCAGCAGCCATTCATAGTATTTGTACTCGAGCAGTTGAGGCCAATTAATATGCTCGCATTACAAATATGCGCTCAATTAGGCATAATTAGTCAAGCACGTGTGGCCACGCCCCGTCCATTAGCCGGGGTGAAGGAATGGCGAGCAGGAGCTGGTCGCCAGACGGACTCTCGGTCTGTCTGTCTGTCAGTCAGTCAGTCTGTCAGCCAGCCATGTACATGAAAATCCAATTTCGCGTGGGTTTCATTAGCAGCTATCGCTCGCTTCTTCTCCACTCGTGTGGCTGACTCAAGCAATTTCGAACGGAAAAGGACAAAACCACAAAAAATAATTAAGCACTCGGCGAATACGCCGCCGCTTGACAATGTCAGCCTCAGCGGCAAAGGCAAATGCCGAAACAGTGGCAGAAATCAATGGGCGCTCCTCTCGGCATTGAAATATTTGCAGCAGCCCTTTTGCGTCATCGCTGGCTCTGGCTCTGGCTCTGGCTCTGGCTCTTTTGCGGCTCATTCTTAGGCGGATTGCAAATCCAAAGCCTCACCGTGGCCATGACGGCAAACAACAACGGGGACATGTGTCGCTTAACATTGTGCCAGAGGCACTCGCGACGAGGCCTCGCTATATTGAGTTGTCTGCCCATCAGTCAGCCAGATAGCCATCCTGGCAGTCGGTTATCCAGCGCTCGGAGCTGGGAGCTCCGTGTTGGGCGCTCAGCTAGCTGGTCGGCATCAAATGAAGTGAAATCGATGCGCTGCTGACTCTATTCATATAAGCCAAGCAGGGACGGCCAGACGCACATACACCAGTCAGTAGTCAACCAGTCAGTCATTCAAGGACACTACAAAAAATATGCAAAGAGTTGCAGAACTAAAACTGAAACTAGGCTAGACAGAGACTAAAAAATCTTCTATTTTTATACAGCAACATTTTTTCGGCTCCAAGGACCAATATGTTAAGTAAAAATACGTTTGTTTCGCTTTTAATAGGAGACATGATAATCAAATCTTAGTGTTTTCGATTGCATAGGCTAACGCAAAGGAATAATTTGAAGCAAAGCTTAATTTATTTACAAATATATGAACAGATCTCAAAACTGTACTATATATAGTAAGTATTTATATAATAATCCTAGCTCCCTTATCCCTTTATTCCTAATTCCTTATATAATATCCCTAAGTACTTATAATATATGCCTCGTATCTCTGACTCTTTTTTTTTAAAGTAAATCATAAGCTGAGTTAAGTTAAGTAAAGTTTCCTTCAATTTAAATCGAGTTTTATGAATTATTTTCCACCATTTACTATATTGCTTACTATATAGATTATATATTTTATATATAACATTTCTTTCTGTGTTCAGATATCAGTTAGCTGAAGCCGGAGACCAGAGTGCCATCCAGCTGCGGGCGGGCGTCATGCGGGCAGCTGTCAATGTGTCTATGGAAATGCGCGGCGCACATTTGAGTGGATTTGCTAACTGATTTCGTTGAACGGCCGGCTATGTCCGTAGACTGAGTCCACAGTGTTCCGGCGCTTTGTGCCGACAATCGAATTGTGTTGACGTGGCTGGATTATTACTTCATAAGCAGGACGAAACAATAAAATAATAATACGAGGACCCTGTCCCCGGCGGTATCAATCCATGGGTAATGCCAAGCAAAGCAAATCCCAGCCAACGCCGAAATCGCTATGTCAATTATCAGCGATTCCTTGTCTCTGGGCTGCGGCTGCGGCTGCTGTCTGTGCCCTTGTGATCCGACAAACCCATTAACCATTTCATTCGATTTTCGTATGCGAATCTCAATTGCCAATGGCATTCCCTATTAGCAGCGGCTAAGCTAATTTGCTGCCAAAGACATGGCGAAATCGTGCGGATTCGAATCGGAGCCACTTGAGATATGTATGCCACTGCCACTGCCACTATGCCAATTGTCGCAGCCGGCGGGGCGTGGGCGTGGCTGGATTTAGTAATAAGATGGGAGAGCACGGAGAGTTCATTTAATTGAGCCGGAGATCGAATCAATCAGTGGAGCCAAGACAACGAGATTTCTGTTTGCTAATAGTTTGGTTAACTCAATGATGAGGCAATGAATATCCACTTTATTCTACAGATTTCTCTCAATCGAATGTCTAACTTTAAACGTATTTATTTCCCATAAATGAAAACAAAAGGATGCGAGATTTTGATTAAAAGTTACCTTGTAACATCAAGCGAACTAAAAACCAATGCAATAAATTGATAACCTAGTTGAAATTAAAATAAATAACTAACAAAAACACAAGAAGTGTACAATAAAATATATTTTTTAGAGTTCTTTAGCTGCGACAGACAGGCAAAAAGTTTTTAATTAATATATTCGAACGACAATCAAATATTTGATGGTTTATTTTAAAGCCATTAACCACCGGCTGCAGGATATTTCCCCGCAATTTGGACAAAAAATACGCACATCATCATTTTAATGCATTTATTTCATTGGCACCAGTAAACTGGGTGAAAAAAAAGTGCCCTAAGCTGCCGGCTGATGCCTCTGAATGGGGATGGAGATGGAGATGAAGCCGCAATGACGTGACAGAACGAGGCGGAACAGAACCTACCTACGAATCGATGGGGCGCCCACGCAGTTATTTCCGTTCGAAGGCATCGTCGTGCCCTATGGAGTCGTGTGAGAACCTGTTAAGCACTCAATGCGTTGAAGAAAATATTCGGAAATAAGTTCATTCATATGGAGTATTGCCCGGGAGAGAGCGGGACTTCGACAGGAGGAGGAGCAGCAGCAGCAGCGTCCGTGGTTGGACCTTTAAATGGATTTTACGGAATCCTCATTTAAATACGCCACGGGAGGCAATCACTGTGGGAACCGTGTGGCAGCGTCACATGAATACCCTCTCTTTTTTGGATTATAAACATTAACGCAATTTAACTTTAATTTCAACGAACCAAAAATGTAACAAATTAACACAAACATAACGTAACGAACAGGTAACAATTTGAAATTAGTAGTAGAGTCGAATATAGTTGCGAGACTGCCGGCACACGGGGCACCTGGGAGATTCTTTCAGGGCTGCTGTCAGGCAGTCCTTGCAATAAATGTGTCCACAAACCGTGGCTACCGGTACCTTGGGCGCATCTAGGCAAATACGGCACTCTACACCTAGGAAATCATGGACTTCCGCCAGGTGATCGTCTCCAGTAAGGTCAATGATGTCGAGTTTCTCGATCTTAATGGGAATGGGAAACCCAGAGTTGTTAGCCATTTTTTGTGGTTTTTTTGTTTCTAGAATTTAATTTAAGCGAAACCTTTTGGATGTGATAGTAGACTAACTTTGAACTGAATAATTTGACATCAAATAGTCAGTTTGCCGAGTTGCTTGTATTTCGATTTCAATACCAAGAGTACAGAGTTATTCGAAATACCCGAAACTCTCTTAGGGTATGCATATGTATGGCTTTTGTGGTATATGGCAGCGAGCGAGCCAGTTCAGTAATCGCATGTGCCTGGCCGCAGAAACAACCCACATCCATACACAGCTGGCCGTGAGTGTGTGCGTGTGTAAAGCCGAGGAAAAACCAGGAGGGAAAATGGTTAGGGGAGGGCCAGAGGTCAGTGGAAGAGGGAGTGGAAAGCAACGCTCGCTCGACCGGCATAAAAAGCTTGTTCTATGCAGTCGTTTAGCTTAACCGCAACATTATGTCGAATGCTGGAATCTTCAATCTGCTGATGCTGCTGCTGTTGCTGCTGCTGCCGCTGCTGCTGCCGTTGGTGCTGCTCCTAAGCGCACTGATGGGGTTCCCGGCCATCCTGGAGTGGATTGGGACTCCGCCTGGAGTTTATGTTTCGGTCGGGTCAAGCGTGAAGGCATATTCATTTGCCCTGGCTCCGTGGCCCGGACCTAAATTCCCGCTGAAATATGCAGAGGAGCGATGTGTGCGTACGCTGGCATTGTTTAATTTGGACATTTTTGCCAAGCGAAGCCCGAACTTAATAAGTAGACATTGGGGTTGCATTCCTCGGCGTTCCATCCTCCCTTTCTTCCTCCCTTCCCTTAACCAAAGTCTGGAAGAGCACGCTGGATGCGTTTAAATACCAATTACCAGTCAAACACTTTGAGTGGCAACTTAATTCAATTGCCGCTGCACTCAGCAGGCAAGTTTTTTTTTGGCGATCAACAGGAAGAAGTGAAGGAAACTCTCACTCAGACGGAGTCCATTAAGTTGCTTTAATTATTTAGCAGCCTTAAAAGCCGAGCAATGGCAATGCCTTTTGCGTTTTTAATGCCAACGAGCCTTTGCATTTAATTATGAGTCATTTTGTCGGCGTCCAGCAGCAGGCCCAGAGTTCAACAAACTTTGTCATCCATCGGACCCTCCGCACCGAAAAGGGTCCGACAATAAATAATACGACCCCTAAATAGGCGCGGTGTGGACCAGGGCCGGGGCGGGTGATGGCCTATAAATTGTGGAAAAATTCCGATGGCTGGCCGATTGGCTTTTGCCACCTGACAGTTGAAACTTTTGCCAAACCCAAGGAGCACATGCACGAAATCATATCCACGCACAACAAACACAAATCTTACCCACACACACACCTACACACACACACCGGAGGGAGGATGAGTGGTGGAAGGGAGCTTGGGGCCTGATCCCGAGACGAAGGCTAGCTGCGTCAACGGCACAATTTCGTAATTTTTATGGCAAAAGTTCTCTAATCAAATTTAATGAATTGTGAAAAAGGCAACAAATATACGACAACTTTCTAGCAAAGTTTGTCCTCGGCCGGGTTCGAGCATCTCGTGGCTGATATTTCTTATAAGTAGACGTCACTCCACCATGTCGTTGTGAAGGTTGAACCTGACTGTGGATGTGGGTTCTCGAGGATGCGGCATCGATTTGGTTTGGCGTTGTAAATTGGCGGATGTGATTTTTGTGGGCTGGCATTATTAAATGCGGCATAAAATCAGCACACAGCCCAACCACTTTCGGCATTGAAGTCTAACAAACGCGCACAGTTAGCACAGGCAGCCAACAAATTGTTGTGCGCATTTTTTCTTCTTTTTTTTTTGACTATGGCTGCTCTGACTCTGGTTGTGCCCATTGTTGTGCCTTGTGGCTGCTAGGATGTCTTGGTCCCGGCATTGTTGAAGCACTTTTGCCAGCTCAAAGTTTGTCAATGTAACGGAAAACTGTGTTTAAGTAAATTTTTCATAAATTTTCTGTTTGCCAACTTGGGTTTTTTTTTTTGGGGCTGCAGATGAGTTGTTGACTGTCTCAACAGAGAGAGGAATATGCAAAGTGAATTCAGAATATTTTGAAATCATTTATTGGGAATTTTAAGATTAATTTTCAATACTAGAAATGTAAATAAATTAATTATCAGTTTATTTTAGGTATTTAAGGTCTTGAAAATATACTTAAGCTTGATTTTTTTAAATTCTGGTGAAGTAAATAGTTTACTAGTTATATAAATAATAAATTATATCAATTAATAAATATTCGAGGTATTTACGGTATAAGCAGGTGCTTTATATAATTATCTATTAAATATTCTATTATTATCACCACGTAAAACAAACGTTTTTCCAAATAATTTAAACTCAAAGTAGAATCGCCGCCTGATTTGATTCAAAATATCTATAAAATCACCCCGAACTGTGCCTTGTTGGCTTGCCTTTATAATAAGCAGCCATAAATTGTTATATTTTATTAATGTGCCTGGAACGCGGCGGCGAGCTCGTTGCCAGTTTTGGCCATATGGAAGTATTAATCAAAGCAAGAACAAAAAGCGTAGCATACAGTTGGGCGTTGCAAAATTTCGGCTATTTTTCATTATACGCGTATTCCGGGTGTTCGGTGTTCGGTGTTCGTTGCTCTCTAGCTAAAGTTTTGTACGCACACAGCGAAAGCAATTTACGCATAGCCGCAAATATTCGACATGCCAGTGTGTGTGTGTGTGTGTGCGTGTGCTTGTGTAGGGGGTTGAGTGTGCTTTGCCATTATGATTACTCATACGCTGCGTTTGCAACAATCATACGCCGCGTTATTAGCTGTGTCAGCCTAACAAAAATAATGACAATGAGAATATGCCAAAAGTATTTGTATTTCTCCCTTGATATACATACAAACAAGGCACACACACACACATACACACACATACACTTTTGGGCGCTCACGACTCGGCCCTCAGTGCTCTCTGCTGCCAGATGATGACGATGTCTTAACTCCTCATTTTGCCGTCGTCGTTAGCGTCCTGGGTTTGCCTGGCCAACTGAAACGTTGAGATTTATGTCTTGGCATGATCTTTTGTGCCGCCGAGCAGCAGCAGCGGCAGCAACGAAAATATTTTATGAAATAATACGCACACAAAAACACGCTTAAACGCCCGGGCACGCATATGACGACTCTATATACACGTGGCGTATACTCATTTTGGGCGTTAAGTGCTTTGTGCTGCGTCATCTTTTAAGTATTTGCAGCATAATTAGCTTGCTGAGTGCGTATGTCGGGGAGTCGAGTGTCAAGTGTGAGACGAGTTGGAGTCCTAGCCAAGCCCCAACTGCAAATAACCTCGTGACTAATTGTTTCGTCAGGGGAGTTTGAAAAGGTATCGCCTTTAAGGCTGGCTAATTACGGTGCTGCCATTCAGAGCCATTCGGATTTAAGCCCTTCGGCTTCGACGGTTTCAAATGTCAATAGTCACGGGAACTGGCAGGGGAAACCACATCAAAGATTTGTGCGGCCTACAACCCCCTTTTTTTTGGCTGCCTCTATTTTTATTTTTAGATATTTTTGTGCGAATTTGTTAGCTAATTAAACATCGCCTGGCTGGCCATAAATTCCCACTGGGCTCATAATTTGTATTTTCTGTGTTGTTTTTTTTTTTTCTTAGTTGCCTCCGCAAATTGAGTTCATTGCACTTGTCGGCCAGGCAGTAAGCCAGCGAGCCAGCCAGCCAGCGGCATGCTGCTGCAACGCGGCGTATGCGCAATATTTGCTGGCTGTGCAGCATTTCTTTGGCACTTGGCTTTGGCTGGCCAAAACGCAGTCAGCTGAACTTTGACAGTGCCGGGGCCGTAATTTATGACTTGTTTTACACAGCACCCGCACATATACGTGGTGCTCGACTCCATCGATAGATGGCGCCACTCGCTAGCGAGGGACTTGAAATATTTATGGAGTTTTCTTTTCGTTACAATTTTTTTCGCCCACTTCGAGGGGGAGTATCGGGTTTTTTTTGTCGCCTTTTCCTCTGATGTGGTTTTATCTTGGGGACACGCCCCCGCCGCCAACAAGCTGCTGCTGGTGGTGGTGGGCTGGCCCGGGTCGCTTAGTCAACAGTTGACTCTGGCTTTGTTTATGACATGTCCCCTCATTCATTTTAATTAATTCTTGCTAGCATTTCGCGCCCATGGCAATGACGGCAGTCGCAATGCAAACAATAAAAAACAAGGAGCAAACTCCGCTGCTGGGTAGGCTCGGAGATCTCGGACTCGGGCTTGGACTTGGGAGACGGGATTTGCCTGGACGTTGGCGGCTCCGGGGCGCTCTTATGTAAAAATCACGGAGGCGTTTATGCCGGCCAACTATTTTTATTTTCATTTTCATTCTCATTTTTATGCTCATTCTTGGCGGCTGCCTTACAAGCAAGTTACCCGGCAACATTGCGATGTCGAGGCCAGGCATTGGGGGCATGGGCATTATTGACGTAGTTTATGGAGCCATTTATGACGATTCAACATTTTTATTTCCACCGCACTGCAAGGCGAAGCCGAAGGAAGTGGAGGGAGCGGCATCAACTTAAATTTACTGCTTGTAAAAGCCGCCAGATCCCGGTGTGGGTAAATAAAAACAAAGGACGACGGCAACGGAGAACAATGCCAAAACAACGACGAGTCGGCCATAGATAAAGCTTAGATGTGCAGAGCGTATCGGGTTTCTATTATCTCGGCGAGAACCGTCGCGACGTCTAGGAGTCGAAAAGTTTTTACGCAAAAGACGAAGGCGAACTTAAAAAATAAAAAATAAATACCAAGCGAACATAAAGCAAAAGCGCCAGGAGCGCCAACGGCGAACAGCCAACAGGCAGGCAGGCAGGAGCATCCATGGCGCATCCTCACACAGGCGCATAATGAAGCGCGTCATTATCCTTAAGATACATAAACAATGCCAGCAGGAGCAGCAGCAGCTGACTCGAAGGTAGTTCAGTTCTATAGCCTTGCACTTAGAAAATAATGTGTTTTACAACTTACTTTATTCATTTATTATTATACAAAATCTTAACAATAATCAGGAAGTGTAAGAATATAAGAACGAGTGTTAATTATGAACTCTCCATGATCTTTTATAAATTATCTTTCTTAATTTCCATTTCACAAATATATTTTGCAACTTCTTTTCAGAAATAATTCTTTGAAGTTCCCAAAAACTTTTAATAAATGAGCCCCACATTTTTGTTTATAATATTTAAAGATCTTTCCTTTACTCGCATCAAGTTTTATTCGTAGTGCATCAAGATTGGTAGCTGAACTATAAGGCAAACAAGCGGCAACAGAAACAACAATAGACAACCGGGAAAGCGAGTGGAAAATACTCTGGCATTGTTTCTGTTCAGTGCTTAATTACCAGGCAAGAGCACTATAGTTCCTTGAACTGGCCAAAAGCATACGAGGATTGGACATTGTAGCTTTATACAATTACCTTTGTTGGAACTCTGAACTCCACCCAGCCGGAATGCAATTCGCTTGTTGAAATATTAAACATATTTTCCATCCGGTATCTGGCCTACCTTCGATTGATTATGCGAGGGGCATTCCCAATTAGCTTGGATAAATATTATTATAGCAGGCAGACACAACACACACACACACAGCCACATGCAGGGGTGGGAAATAATAAATTTAATCGAAAAAGTGCATAGAATAATATGCAGGCGAAATATTTTTAATAGATCGTTTTAGTGGCATCCTTTTGTGCAAGCCGCCGCATGCAAGTTTATTTTCTCAGAGTAATTTGAACGAGAGAACGAGCATTTTTACCCCTTTTGTTTCTTGTCGAGCATTTATTGGTTTTTGAATTTTAATTAAAATTTGATAGCCGCCGGCGCCGAAAGCAGCAGCAGCAGCAGGCGTCGCTTAGCTTGGGCCGGCACAAATATTCGGATCGGCTACAGGGGCGTAGTTAGAGGAGTAACTTTACCGGGAAAAGGATGCGTTCTGATTTTATTTTATGTCATAGTTTAAGGCAAAACAATACAGAATATTTTCGGGCTTTAACTAAATACCTAAATAACTTTTTATCTATTAATAATTAACTACAATCTTTTACTTATAAGAGGGGAAAAGATCAAGCTGCAGCTTTAAAAATTTGACCTACAATTCTAAGAAAAAAATTAGGATATAATTTAATGTTTAAATATAAAAATCACAAGCACAGTAGCCTATATTCCAAGCATTTAGTTTACAAAACAATTAATTGTTAGCATATTTTGAAGAATAATAAATGAAATTCTATATTTTATCCCATATAAAACCTCATCCACGCCCCTGTCTGATGACTGGTATTTTGCTGGCCAACAAACCCACGCTGCCTGCTTGTTATTGTTGTCTAATATCGGTCATGGTTTTGTTTGGCAGCTGCACTTTCCAGTTATACAGATATTTGCGCCCTCGTTTTCTCAATAAAAGTTTATTAAGCCAACAAATGCGGCGCCGTTGGCGAGTGCAGCGCTGTGGCAAGATGGATTGCTGCTGATGGGGCAGCCGTACCTGCCCGCCCAATCAAATTACGTCCTTGGTTTTAGTGAGAGCGCGGCTCAAAATTTCATTTGTGTTAAGCTGGCTAAATTGTTTTGCTTATTATGCTGCCGGCGCGGCGCTGATGCTTCTCCACGGTGCACATGGCGTATGAGTAATGTTTATATGAAAATTATGCAAAATGCATATTAAAAAAAAAGAAAGAAAATACAAAAAAAAAGGCAAGGTAAGCCCCGCTCGCTGTCTAACGTTGTGCGCTGTAAAAATGTGAGCCAAAAGCTTCTTAAGGATTAAAAACGTCAGCAATTTTGCGGTACACAAAAAATGAGAGGGCCAACGAGGAGGACAGAGAAAGGGTAACAAAGCAAAGGCAACAGCCACAAAAATATTTAATAAATTTTACAAGTAAATAAGCACCAGCACCAGCTACAGCAGCAGCAGTAGCATCCAGGCAAAGTTGTAAAAACTGCAAGAGCGCAGGATTTTTGTTGCTTCTGCTGCTCCCTTTTTTGGCATCAAGAGGCAGCCAAGGGTTAAGGGTCGAGGCGGGGCGGATGCCACATGTTAATGATAGTTTGCCAAAGCCGCAGCTGCTGCAAATCTGTTGCCACACGACGGCTGTTGGGGAGGGTGCAGAATTTTAGGGGGCGGGCCAGGGGCAAAGGAGCTTTTGTGTGCCTTAGTTGACTGACATGTAAATAAAAGTAAAGTGCGTTGACGTTGACGTTGACGGTGGCTGCAAAGTATACGGAACATTTGGCTTTAATGCAGCATAATCGCCAAACAATTTCGCTTTTCACGTTGTTTTGGACCTTAGCCTTTTGATTTTCCTGCGAGTGTCAACAGTTTTTCCAGGCTGACACGTGTGAGAGAAGTCCTGAACGTGAAACCGAAACTGAAACTGAAACTCCTCCTCTGTTTGGCGGCCCGGTTTCGGGTCACTTAAGTTTTATGTGGCGAAACGCGTTACCAAATTGCGTTCAAATTGCGCACGCAGATAACAGTTTTTCATTACGGCACATAAAAGCGTTTGGCATTGTCCTGCTGCCGTTGCCGTTGCCGTTGCCGTTGTCGGTGTCGCTGCTGCTTCAACGTCTGCTGTTGGGTGTTTTCGTCCTGCCAAATTGTTACGCCAACACGTGCCGCACTTTGCAGCTCATGTCAGCAGACTGGAGCAGCCACATCCACATTCACGTCTAAATTCACATCATCGGGCCAAAGGCAGCAGAGCAACAGGCACAGCTTTGTCCAGTTTAATGGTGGGCAGAGACACTTCGCACTCCAATATCGCCTCTCCTCGGATTCCCCAATCCCCAATCCCCACTCCCGAATCCCTTCCCACACGTCGCTGTCACATCGCTGATGATTCCACAGCACTTAGATTAGAAGCTCTCCAAAGGCCACACTCAGCGAAAAGCAGGGGTTTTCTATTTATAACCAGAGAAAGACTGAAAGTTTCTTGCAATAAAGCCATATAGGGGTAACTTGGAAAGAAAGGTGATACTAGAAACCTTTGAATACTAAAAATAGAAGTTTTAGATAAGTTTTGAATTGTAATAAAGCATTTTTCTCTTGAGTTCTGTGTATATTTTGCTCGGCGACCTTGTAACATGACACCGACTTTTTGTTTATTTGATTTTTAAAAATAAAACTTGAAGAAGATTTAATTTCCCACATTTTATGGGCATTTCGTGTCATGTTTTTCCCGAGTGCTGCGACCGAACTCTGCTTATTTACTGGCGCCAGTTGCCGGACAAGTTAATTTTTCAACGGCCTAAGCGGCCGGAAGCCGTCTCAAGTCGCCCCCTTCCTTCCACCCCCCAGGATTCCGATTTAAATATGTCGCAAGCAGCCGCAGAAAAAGAAAAAAAAAAGACAACCGGCAAAGGCAAATCTGGCATCGGAAGCTGGCAATACGCTGACATTATGTTATGCGGGGGCACGCAGTCACAGGGGGAGATTGATAGGCGCCAGGACCAAAAGTTTCGGCTGCCTGCCATTGTGTGGCATGCTTTTAGGCGCTGACAATGAGCAACTTTTCGTGCTTATCATGCGTGCAAGTTTCGCCGACATTTTAATTGAAAAATACTTAGCAAAGTCTAGCTGGCTGGGGAGTCTATACTCCCAAACTATACCCAAGTGTCAAATTGCCAAAGACACGACTCCTTTCAAGTGCAAGGTGCGAAGTGCACTCGCTTCCTTGGCGAATCCTGGCAGTCAATAAGCCGCGTTTCTGCTCGATTTTAATTGCTGACTTAAGTTGGCCCACTAACCTAGTCCGGGACACTCTCACTCGCTCGCTCTCTCTCTGTCTCTCTTGTCCGCTAGCTGCCTTGCTCTCACTCATGGATAGTGTTTTTAATTTGGTCAGGATTAGGATATGGGTCGTGCTTAATTTTAAAACGCCTGGATTTGGCGGCGGTAGCCAGGAGAGGACGTGAGATCACGTCCCTACGGCACGTCGCACGCCTTCTTATTACGCACTCGTAAAAAGAAACGGCTGCCGGGCTGCCCGGGCTGCTCGGCTGACTTGTCCAACTCGTTCGGGATTATAGCCATTAACTTTGGCATTGCATATCGCTGCGTGACGTCTTTAGCGCGTGCAGTTCGGACCAGGTTCTCTGCTCCCGGCCCGTTTGTCACTGTAATAAACTTGGCAACAAATTGCTACGCTTTGCTCCGCTCCGCTCCTGCCCGACCGCCGCCTTTTTTGACGTTTAACCCTTTGCTGGCGTTTTGACACGCACGTGTCGAAAAGGACACACCAAAAAAAAGAGGAGACACACACAGTCGCACATACATTTTTAAGTGATTAAAAAAGTGCCAGGCACCATCCATTCCCTGGCTGCGAGACAATAAGCAAAAACATTTAAATGCGAGCAACGTGCAAAAAATAAATTGTTGTCAATGCGCCGCGCGGACCAAAAAAAACGCTGCAGCCTCTTATCAGCGCGGAACGCTTTGGACTTGGCACACAGCATCCACACACCTGCCGAGTTCTGTGGATCCCAACCGAACCCAACAGCGCTTCGTTTTGAAGGTTCGGCTTTTGCCGAGCTGGCACTCGGCTCGACGAGTCGCCTCGTTCCGCCGCGAAATCGAGTACGAATCAGTTGGAAAACGTCTTTCGTGCGGGTCGGTTAGTGTGACGGTGTTATTGTCGCGCCCACTGGGAAAGCCTAGCATGGCCCAGAAGTAAACAACAACAATAATTAAACAACACGCTTGACCACGCTTCTACATTTTAAATATACTGAGTTGAGAGTTGAGAAAGCTAAATAAGAAAAAAAAAACACGATATCCCGGATTCAGTGCATGATGCTGGCCGGGGAAGATAACCCTGTAAAGTTAATAAAATCCGTCGATTCCGACGACCGATAACGCGGTCGCGGTTCAGTGGCAATTTGCATTGATGAACTGTGCTCGGTGCTCGCCGTGCATAACAAAAACCAATCCTCAAACGGGGGGCCATCGATAATCAGAGCCCCAGGACTTGAGCGCTCAGCAACTGCCAGCCTCTGCCAGCCTGCCCGCCCGATTATCCTTTGAAGTCCTCGGCAAGTGCGAGCTGCGAGTTGCGAGTTGCGAGCTGCGAGTGTGCGGTGTCTCAGTGTGCAAAGTGTGAAAAAGCGCAAAATAAATATTAAAAGCAAAACGTGCGTGGATTAGAAAGCATAACCCGGCGTAAGAGCGGCGTCAGAGGCCACAGCAACTACAGCTGAAGGAGGAGAGGAGCTACAAGGTTGGTACAACATCGCATCATCCCAGGGTTCGATGCACCGCGTACATATAGACATGGGGCGGCCGCCTTTTCAATCGGGATCGGGATCGGGATCCCAGTGGCTTTGTTTTTACTTTTGCTGCTCTTTCTACTTTTATTAGGGCCGCGCGCACGTTGGCGCATAATTTACGCTAACTTTTATTTTGCCAGGTTGCTCCTCCCCTCCTGCCTTTTCCTCTTTTCCCTGCCCGACCCCCCCTCACAGGCTGGCTAGTGAACTGGAACTGGAAACTTCTGGGTGGCAGCCGAAACTGAAATTTGAATTTTCCTCTTAAGTGGGTCGCCGCTCGAACTTGCACCTGTTTGGGCATCGGTGCGAGAGCATATGCCAACAATCGGTTGACAGTCTGGGCCCTGGGCCAGGGACCCTCCATGTTGATTTATGACAATCGAAGACGGCCCCCTTAGTCGACCAAGTAGCACTAGGAGTCGCAGTAGTACTAGTTAGTGTAGGTGTGCACAGTTTCCGTCCAACTGGAAACTAAATAATTATGTGGCTCAGGTGGGAGGAGGCGGGAGGCGCCTCCCGCCTGAGCTGCTGTACCACATTTCGGCCCTGTCTGAGTCGGGTTGAGTTTAACGAACATTTATGCGAGTGCGGTTGTTTATGCTCAGCTCGAGTTATGTGGCACTTAAGAGGCGTGGCAACCGCACTCCCACACACTCCCACACACTGCCACATACACACACACACACCAACACGCACTGGGGGCTCATTTCCCAGCCGCACTCATACGCCGTGTGGCACTCAGGCAGCAGCAACAACAGCAACAACGTTTGCATATGTTCATCAAGAATGAATTAAAAGTTATTTTAAATTCGTGACACTCGCCTAATTTTGCAGGTCGACAAATGTCTGTGCACGGCAAGAAACAAAAGTAAGGAATAATTATTTTATTTACTTTTGATCATGACAAAGAAACGCCTCTAAAAATCTATAGACATCACTTGGAGAGTCTATTTCTTAATAAACCTCTAGAAAATGTTTTATTCCTTATTTTATTTTATTCTATTTATCATTTTGTCATGCGACTGCAGAAACTATTGAACTCTGGAGATTGTGTGGTTTTTTGTTTGGTTTTCCCTCTTAGAAGAACTTCGAGCTTAGCAGAGAATTCTGATTATTCACAATTTAAATAAAATTACATAGTTTGTTTAAAGAAGTTGGCAAAAGACAGAGGATAATCTCCCTTATATTTATATTCTTTAATTGGGAAGTGAGACATTTTATTAAGTATTTCATTGAATTCGAGTTTATTTTGTAGCTTAAGTCGAAAAACAAAGCGGGAGGTTTTATTAAA
>JAEIIG010016513.1:0-12348 GCA_018904695.1 Drosophila parvula
AAGAAAGAATAACCATAAGAAACTTTTAGTTGAGCAATAAAAAACGTAAATAACTATTATAAGAAATAAAAAAAAACAAAATAAAGAATGTATTATTAAATTATATAATTATATAAATAAATAATTATTAAATTCACACCATTTTACACATTATAACCTTCCATATATTTATAGTCCCATGTCCTATTATAATGCGTCTGTATTTTTATCAGGTTTATAATATAATTTAAAATCAATAAAATAAAAAAACAAACTTGTCGAGCAATCGAAACGTAGAAGTTAAGAAATAAAATAATAAACTAATAAATAAAAAAATGAAAACAAAAATATGTGTTGTTCACTCCACTGCTAATAAATAAGGACTGAGCCTCAGCAGTGCTTCAGCTGGCTTTTATAGGAAATTCAAGTGACGTCAGTGTTTCCGGCCTACTTGGCTTCGAATTTTAGATATGGCTATCTTCCACTCAGTGTGGCCAGCTTGGCTGAATTCAGACTATATATCACATTTTTACCATCCTTAATAAGGCTGTTTAAATGGAGATACAAATTCAGGATTAGCGGTAAGCTGACAAGAGAACATATGTCCCTGACAAGGTGTAGGTTTTATTGTTGTATTCTTAAATGTTTTATAGCAGTGTTGCCCACACGCATGCCCTGACACGTTAGACTTGCATTCGTGTGAGCAAAGTTCGGGCAGCAAAACTTGCAGGCACAGTTAGGGCATCCCTGCTAAATAGAACCAGTTACATATTTCCTAAGATAACCAATCCAAAACGCAAATCTCACACCTATATAGTATCGGAATGAAAACACAAAAGGCTTCAACTTTCTAAGCCCAAGAAGAAACGAAATATAGTCGATATTGCGCGCACACATTTCATTTGAGTTCTTGGTATTTTATTGGTTTTCAGTTTTTCTTTATTTTTTTTACACATAAATAATTTGAATTATTTGCTGCATAAATAATAATGGTAATAATAATAATAATAGCATAGTAATATATTGTTCAGATATTGTTTTTGTTGTCGGCTCTTCTCTGCACACATATTTAATGTTTTTTTTGTAGTTAGTTGCGATTTGTTTTCCTTTTTTGTTTGTTTGTTTCAAATTTTCGATTTCGCTATAGTTAACAAAGAAAAAAAGCACTAAACCATTTGTGTATTATAGTTATTTATTAATTAATATTATGTTTAGTCCTTTGCGTACATTTTTATCATTTCATGTTTAAAAATCACAAATAATTGTTGTTTGAAACAAATCTTATATTTCCTTTTTCCATCTTTGCTGCGTCTCTCCTCCTCCTCCATCTCTTTCACTTTCGTTACAACTGTCTCGCTCGAATATATCAACTGTCTCGCTCGTTCTCTCTCGTCGCTCTCCACTCGTTCGCGACTCCTCCCCTGACTTAAAGTTTTTGTGTTGTTCTTTCGTTACTTTCGACTTTTTATCATATTTACTTATTACGTTCTCTTTAAAGTTATACTTGTGTGTAGTTGTGTGTTTTTACTTTTGTTTTACAGCTCTCCCCCTCTCGTATATTTATATATATATATATGTATGCATCTTTTGTCTTAATTAATTTAGTTGCATCCTTTTTTCCTTTAGTTTTTCCCTTTCTTTGTTACAACATCATCATCATCCTCCAACTCTGTTTCTCATCAACCTTGTAACGAACGCTTATTTACACAACTGACAAAAATAATCGCTCAGATAACGATTTGTCTCTCGATTATTTCGTCTGCGATTAAACAATTATCGATTAAGAATATTATATAGTATAGAAAATACACACACACATCACACACACACGCACGTAAAGCCTAAGTCTAAATTGAAATTACTTTAAATTTAATTCAAGGATAAACAAACAGGTCAGGGTCAGAGAAATGTCATAAAATAAAACGTCGCGCTGGAACTTTTGAAATTAAAAACGGAAATCAGGAGCTTCTATAGTTTGATTTGTTTGTTTGTTTGTGTGTGCGTGCGTTGCATTCTGTGGGCGGTGTGTTAATAAATAAATATATATGACTTAGCCGTAGGATTAAACAAAGGTTGTATTTAAAATTAGTATCTCTCTGTGGGAGGCCGAGGGCTGGTAGTGCCAAATGGTGACACGTTTTCTTTTTTAAAATTTAGAGCGTTTTCTTCACTTGGTGGTTAAACTGGCAAACTGGAGCGGAAACACAGATGCTCCGAGCCAGAATTTTTGCGCCTCCATCTCCCCCTACTGTGTCTGTATACGTTTCGGCTGTTTCTGCGTGGCGTTTCTTTTTCTTTTTCAAATTTCTTTTTTTTAGTTATAGATCTTGATGGCCTTCTCGGAGAAGTTGAGCGAGCTGCGCTTGCGCGATTTGTTAATGTGATCCAGCCCGAAGAAAGGCAACTGGCCGCTGGTCCACGAGCGGTATACCTCGAGGTCGACGGGCGTATTGTCGTTCACATCCGTGTTGTGGCCCATGCTAATCACGATAAACTTGTAGTTCTCCCACTCCTTGTCCGGCACATTGAGACGCTTCTGGATGCGCTGCTTCAACGCACCATACGGCTCGCCCTGTCGCGCCTTGGTTAGGAACGGAACGCCGAACGAGTTGTACAGCTCCTTGCTGAAATGGGCGACCGGTACAAGGAACTCGTTCTCCGCCAGCTGCATCTCCTCCGGCGTCACCTCCTCGATGCGATACGTCTTTTGAGCGCCCTGTGTCGTCGATATCGATTCGGTGGTCTTTAGCAGCGTATCCAACGGTATATCGTCCTTGCACAGTGTCACTATCTTGTGATTGCTGACCTTAATCAGGCGCAACTTGCGACGACTGTTCTCCGCGAACGTTATCTTCTTGGCCGCCTCCTCCAGTAGACCCTTGACCGTGTCATTCTTGTTGGGATACAGCACCAGCTCCTTTTCATCCTTGAGATCGGTGCTCACCCAGACGCACTTGAACTGCTTCTTGTTGTCCAGCTCATGGATGCTGAGCGACAGGCGCTGGTAGAAGATGCGCTTGGGCGTGCTCGTCTTGTTGTACGACACCAAGTCCTTGATGGTGCCCTGCAAGAGAAAAACACAAAAAATTAGTTATAACAGTTAGGGATGGTATTATTTGAAGCGCGATTCTCTATATTATATATCGAAACTATTGATATTTACGTTGCGATTAATCGATTTTCTGTCTGATATATCGGGCCAACTAAATGTAACTAATCAATTGAAATATTTTCGATTATATCGATATATACATAGTAGAAATTTCGATTTATCAAAGTTTACATTATTTTCGATGTGATACTGAGTCCGATATATCATTTCGGACTTTTTTGGTCGATATACATCCCTAGCAACCGTGGATAAATCAAGGAATACACAAGAAGAAACCGGTTACCACATAGTTTTCTCTTCTGGTGGGTAGAATGAAAATGGTATGGGGAACCGGTTCCTGTCATCGATCATTGGAACATAAATCCAATTAGCTATCAATTTTATACCAAATATGAAAGTCTGTGGAGCACGCACCTTGAATGTGTAGGGCACCGCATTGCCTGCCGTCTTTGAACAAAAACCCGATTAGCTATAAATTTTTAATAAGAAATATCAAAGTCTATGGGCACACGCACCTTGAATGTGTAGGGCACCGCATTGCCAGCCGTCTCCTTGTAATTGTTGATGCACATGAAGAACTGCAGCTTCTGGGGATCGGTGTTGAGGCGCTCGGCCACCGCATTGGTCAGCTGATCATAGTTGTAGCGATTTGATAGCTCCAGCGTAAAGTCCGGCTCATTGGGGTTGCACTTGTCGCTGAAGATAATCTCGATGCGGTAGACCAGATCAAGGAAGTAATCCTCTACCGTTGGCAGGTCCAGCTTGGCATCGACGCCCTCGCGCTCAAAAATGAGAATTGGGCCCTGCAGATGGTCCTGCGGTATGAACAGCACACTATCGATGGGATCCCCGAGATTGGCCACCTTCTTGTCGGCGTACTCATCAAAGATGGTCAGCTCGGTGTCCGGCTCAAAGCCCAGCTTCCGATTGACCTCCGGCACCAGATCGATCAGACGGCGACTCTGCGGCTGCTGTGTGCATCCGATGTAGTTGAGGCGCTTGTTGCGCGCATCGTAGTACTTGAGGAACAGGAGGACATCCGTCTTGGGATTGAACGGCGGCAGGGGAGCAGGATTTTCGGGCGAGGCCAGCTCAAGGAAGATGACCCAGGGCTTCTGCGATGTGGGGATCTGTTCAATGGTGCGCGATGCCTCCGCCTCGAAGTCAAAGTGCAGGAACTTCTGCGTTTGGGCGGTGCACATGTTCCACATTCGCATGCGATCCCGCGACACGCCAAATCCCTTGACAAACATATCCACCAGCTCGTCGACGGTCTGGTTTTGCTTGAGCTTGAACGGGCGCTGGTGCGTCTTCTCCAAATCGAAGAGACGCCGCTTCTGCTGCCCCTCAAAGTACTCCTCGAGTATAACGTGCACGGAGACATATAGATTGGCCTCGCTGCGCTCCTTGCGGCGCGCCATCTCTATGCGCTTCTCCAGCTCCAATCGCTCGACCAAATCACTGGAGATCTCGCTCTCGGGTATATCGCCCAACACACGCTCCAGCTCCGACTGTCTGATATAGACCAGCATATAGGCATTGCTGCATTTGGCATGGAACGAGATCTCATCATCCATGCCGCCATAATTCTGTTCAATGGCCTCCTGCTTCCGGCAACTGGATACAACATCGTCGTCAAACTTAAACCAACGTCCGTCCGCCTTTGGATTGATGAAGACCACATAATGACCGCCATGATTGTCACCCGAATGCACCAGCACGGCATGTAGGACATAATCCGCCGATGTCTTCTCACCCTCGGCCAAATAGCGATCCAGATTGATCTGTTCATAGAACTCAAAGCGATCATTGTACTTGATCGAGCTGTCCGTGATGGGATCGTACTGGAAACGCATCAAATGCAGATGAAGGACGGGCGGGAATGAAGTAAAGATGACGCCCTTGCTGGCCTCCTAAAATCGGAGAAACCCATTGTTATAGTTAAGGCTTTCAAAGCGGAGTAAAAGGATTCTCTCAATGAATGAATTTAAAGATATTAGAGAGAGAGCTTTTAAATAATACAAGAAATATACATATGTATACATATAGAGAGAGCAAGCAGTTATTCAAGTAAAATATAACTAAAAGTAATCTTAATGAACCTTCGCTTAATAGAATTCCCCGACTCACCTGCAGGCCATGCACTCCGGCATCGTACTTGTTGTCGCCCTCCAGCGTCTCGGAGGCCACATAGTCCTGGAAGGACTCGTATATGTTCTTCTTGTCCTTGATATTTAGCTGGATGTCGTAGAAGGTCTCGTAGCGTGTGCTGTTATAGTCCACATTCTTGCATTTGATGTACGACGACATCTTGCCCTCGAACAGTCCGGGAATGGTGCCCTCCAGGCATGTGCCCTTCATCTTCGACTCCAGCTTGTCGAGCAGAACCCTTAAGAACTCCTGGACATCGTGCTGCATAAACGAATCGAGCGTCTCCCAGCCAAACGATTTGGTTAGCTTCTTGGTGCCCACCGGACGATCGCCGAACTGTAGTTCATGGAAAACACGCTGCAGCGATAAACCCACCGACTTGGTACTGTCATCCGCCTCTGTGGGTATCCTATAGACCGCCAGGCGGAGGGAGTTGGTGAAGTACAGCGTCTGGAGCAGTGAATTCATGTAACAGGTGGCGCCCTGATTCTTTAGGCCCACATAGCCAGTGTGCTTCTTTGAGTCCCATAGAACGCCGTGCGGTGCATCGGCGGTCACATGAACCTCCAGGGTGATGCTGTTGTTGTGCACATAATTCTTCTCCGCATCCTGCAGCTCCTGCCAGGTGATAAAGTTCGAATAGCCATAGTCGTTCTCCTTCGAGTAGAACAAATGCTTGATGCGGGCACGCGAAAAGGGCTGGGCGTCCGGCTTGTGACACTTGAGCCGGAGCTCGGCAATGGCATTGCACGACCATGTGGGCGAATCATTCTCACCGTTGCACTGCAGAAAGAAGCCGAGTGCCCGGTCATTGGGTATAACCATTATCTTCCACGGCAGCATGCGCACGTAGACGGGCGGCGATAGCCGCTGATTCTTTAGCTGTCCGACATTCTCCACGGTAAAGGCGAATGTCGTCTCAGACCGAAACTGGTCGTCCTTTGTTTCATCGTCCATGCCCATGGCTTCGGCTGAATCGTTGTTGCCGCCAAATGTGGCCGAGCTGCTATCGGCGAGTAGCTGCTGTGGTGGCACGTTACCGTTCTCGCTGGGCAGCTGGGTGATCGCACCCGCGGCGTGCAGCTGCGGATGGATTAGGTTCTTGAATTTCGGTAGTTGCGGTGGCGAATTCTGCTGCTGCTGCTGTGCAGTCTGTTGCTGTTGCTGTTGTGTCTGCTGCTGGGCGGTCTGCTGTTGCTGCTGAAGGTCGCTGGTGATGATCTCGACCTCTTGAGTGTCCTGGGTATCCATTGCTTCGATTGATTGGTCTGTTTCAATTTCCATCTTACTCGGCACTTGAATGGTGCTGAATTTGGCGGCTCCTCCGTTATCCGGAGGATCTCGGAGGGAGGGGAGAGGGAGGGGATGTGTGTCTGCGTGTGTGTGCGTGTAGATGTGTGGAACTATGGGAGCGTTGTAGTAGGAAGAGTTGGAGGTGTGTGATTGTATTTGTGTGTGTGTTACTGGAGCAACTGGACGATTTCTGGATTACTTTGATGGCTTTTCCAGACGCTGCACGGTGCTGCTTTACCGCTGCTTGATCTCCTGCTGCAGAGGCGGCGGCGTTCGCCAAAAAGATTCTGTAACAAACAAATGTTAAAATACACACACACACACATATATACATATGTAGTAACGTAGGGCAGCGCAGCGCACACCGGACACGCACAGACAAGAAATGAATATGCAAAATGTGCCAGGCAATTACGCATACATGCATAAATAATGTACAAGCGTTTTTTTTTTGTGTGTGCAATGACTGGATGAAAATTTTCAGGCCAGGCCGTGTTTTATGCAATTTGTTGCGGCGGCAAGAAGAAGCAGCAGCACCACCACGAGCGGCAGCAGCGGCGGCACCAACATTAAATGCGTCGCTGCGCTGCCGCTTCTTCTCACATTCGCACACATACACGCGAGGGCGCGCATACACACACACACACAGCCACACGCGCACTTGCACTTTTCTTCTCTTTCTTTTTTCGCATGAAGCTTGCAGAACTTACCTTGGCCGTCCGTTTTTGTCAAAACCAAAAAATATGATCCGCCTGCTCGCTGCTGTCCGCTCCTGTTTCGCGATGGGTCGACCAATCGCATTGAATTTATTTAAACGACAAAAAAAATGTTCTTTTGTATTTTGCAGTGTGCGTGCGAGAACGCGTGTGTATGTTTGTTGTGTGTGCTTCCTTTCCAACTTACAACTCACGTTGCTTTCCGGTAGCAAAAAACTTTGCCGAAAACATTAATTTTGTCGTCTATTTAACACAACTGACGTAGATTGCCAAAAAATAATTATATTATACGCCTGCTGGCAACGGATATTTGTTTCTGCCCTATAGATCTGGAAAAATAATCGGTGTCACTATCGATACTATCGAGCATGGCTATGGGCAACACATCGATATTTTTCTACACAAAATAAATATCGATTACCGGTGCACCATGACAAAACTGCGAAAACAACAAAAAATCCATTTTTACTATACATACTTCATTATTTTATTAAGATGAAAAAATTGACATTTATTTATAATGTATCTTTCTGGAGGTCTTTGATCTGAAAATATTTTAAAAGTCAGATTCTTTTAAGCAAATTTGACCTATTTTCAAGCTAGCTTCATCGGTTTGAGTTATCGATAATATTTTCCATTAGTGTTTGTGCCTAGGGTAAAATGGGAATGAGGATAGCAACCAGGCTAGCCAGTGAGGCCATGCAACCTTTTTTTTTTGTTGAGCCAGTGTTACTCCATTTTGTTTTTTAAAGAAATTAAGAAAAAGTGAAACGTTTTCGCGCTTTTTTCAAGCAAAAATGAAAAGGGTTGAAAATAAAGAAGCTACCTCTTACTATTCTAATCTACATGGCAACTTATTATTTATTGGTAAACGTAAGCTAATCCCGTAGTTAATTTCGGAATTTTATCGTTTCACAAAAGCCACATTGATGCCGTCGCGAGCTTTCAGCACCATTTGGGCCTGCAACTTGAGGGGCGCGTTTTCCAGACTCAGGCTCAGATCGAACTCGGTCACCAGGCGGGCGGTGAGCAGTTTCATTAGCAGCAGCGAGTACCGCCGTCCAATGCACACGTGCGGTCCACCGGAGAAGGGAATGTAACTGAAGGCGGGCGGCGGGGAATCCCCTTCATTTGTCAGCCAACGCTCCGGCTTAAAGGCATACGGAGCCGGATAGTAGAGTGGATCATGCGCCAGGCCATACATATTGATCCAGAGCGTGATGCCGGCACAATATGTCCGGCCACCGATAATGGTGGATTGTGTTGTCTGTCGTCCCGTGGTGGGCACAATCGTATACAGACGCAGCACCTCCTTAATAAACGCCTCCAGGTAGGGCAGTTCGTTGAGGGAGTCCAGGTCAGAGGCTTTATCCGCCAACAATTCCTCACGAAGATGTGTCTGAGTCTCTGGATATTTGGCCAAAGCGTACAGGACAAATGACATGGAAGCCGTCGTTGTGTCCACGCCCTGAAATCCCATATATAAACCATTAAACATTGATCAAATCGTATAACTTAATTTAAGAGAATTGCCAAAGACTCTTCGACTCACCGCAAAGACAAAAGTGTTGACTTCATCACGAATTTCCCTCCTGCTTAGAGGCTGGCCCTCGAATCTGGCCAGGAGCAGCGTATCCAGCAGATTGTTAGCCTTGCTAGGAGCACCTTCCGGCTTCTCCTCCAACTCCTTGGCGCGCCGCTCGATCACTTTGTCCATCAGGTTGTGGATAACCTGCAGCTGCTCGCTAAGATTGCGCCAGAGCTGGGTGCGTTGGAAGATCCAATCGGAGGCCAACAGGGGATTGATCATGCGCTTGAACAGCAGCTCGCTACTACGATGGAATGCCTGAACAACGGGCGAGTGATCCACAAGCTGTGTGTCCAACTGGGCGCCCATCGAGGTGTCTGCCAACAAAAAGAAAGTGTATTATTCAAAATGAATATGAAAACATTAGCCACTAAAAACTCACCCACAATGGCGTCGAGAAGGCAAGCAAAAAGCGGATCCGTCACCTCCAGGCAGGCACCCTTGGCAGCCGCCAGTCGGTTGACTAGGCGATCCACATGCCTGGCTATGGCCGGTGCAAACTGGCGCAACAATTGCGGCTGGAAGGCGGGCGTTAGGAGGCGACGCTGCCTGGTCCAGTGGGCACCGTGACTGATCAGCAGTCCGTTGCCAATGAGCGGCTCCAGTTGAAGGAAGGTCTCTGCCTTGCGCAGCGTGGGATCGTGCAGGGCCTGACGCGTCTCCTCCGCCGAGTGGAGGAAGACCCATAGCTGGGGACCCAACCAGAGGCGATAGGTGGCCCCGAAGCGATCGCGTAGCTCTGTGAAGACAAGAAATATGACTGCCAGGTGGATTGTGAGGATTGAATGTTCCCGTTTAAGCCACTCAGCCACTCACATTCGGGCTTTAGTTTGCCCACCATCTGGGCGTTGCCCAGCAGCGGAAAAGCCCAGGGTCCGGGCAAGCTGATGCCCACTCGGAGCAGCGACCACTTGCGGATGAGTAGCCACAGGCCCAGAGTGATTAGCACCAGCGGCCACAATGCCATGTCTGCTCACCGAGCGATACCAACTGAATGTAGGAATAATAATAATGGAACCTGATTGGCAGCTAATCTTCAGAGGCGCCGTCAATCGCTGGCAGAACATTAACCCTTTGTGGTAACTATGCCTAATAATAGTAAAATAGATCGTATTACGTTTAGGGTCTCGTAGAAATAAATTAAATAAGAATAATTGATGTAATAAATCTATAAAATAAGTATTTATTTTGGGAAGATCTCGCCTCTTGAATAAATTGGTTTTAGAATTCAAATTGTTTGCTTCCCCTTTAGGGATTTTCTTATGGGCCTTAAATATAATTGATTTATAAATATACCTTTGTTCTTTTACTATATATATTTTATACTTTTATTAAATATAAATAAATTACTAGATATTAAAGAGATTTATGTGGGGCTTCAGTGGGTTACTTGCCCCACTAACAGAACAACGAACTGCTAATGCTCGATCTGCCACTAACAGCGGCCTGAGGGTTAGATAAGATTATCGGATTTCATTCAGGCCAGACATGTGTATATGCACTTGCTTTATGCGGATTAATAAAAGCGATCAGTCTTTGTTTGGTTTTTTTTCAACAATCACTTTTGAATTATATCTAATCTGTAAGCAAAGAGACTGACGAAGGGAAATAATAATAAATAAAGTGCACTCGTTGAGACTGCCATTATTTATGTATATGAGAACTAGTACAATTTGCAATCAACCTTTGAGCTTTTTATTAATTAATCAGCAAGCGGAATAGCAACTGCAAGTAATAGAGAATATTGGCTTCAACTTGTTCCTCATTTGCATACAAATTTCAATATGTATTTTAAGAGTTTTGTTTACCAAACAAATTACAAGAGCAAATTACTTTAAGAGCTTACAAATACTTTCTTTTTGTTATATTTAAGCTGGCTTTAATTTATAGAAACTCCCCCTTTACGTTCTTATAGTCTTTACTTTATCTTAACTAATTTCTATCTCAATATACATAAAATATATGCAAAGAAACACATTTCCTAGAGCAAAATAAATCACAGCGGAAGCCACAAGCTCCCCCGCCGCCATTTCCTAGACAATTAATAATAAAGCCAAGTGACTGACAATAATTCCGTGTGTGTGTTGCATTTTGGGCAGTTGTCCACTGTTGGCCCAACCGATCGGTTCGGTTCGGTTCGTTTCAAACGCTGTCACAGAGAGAAATTGCTAAGCTAAACCTACCAGCTTTGCCTACAAAGCACCGCATTAGGCCCATAAGCAATAACAAAAAAACAACGAACAATGCACCTGTGCGTGGCCCTGTGGGTCTGTGGTGTCATCCTGGCGGTGCTCCTCGGCTGGCAGCAACGCAAGTGCTGGCGCCTCATCTGGCAGCTGAATGGGTGGCGGGGAATAGTCCAACAGCCGCTGCTCTGGTTCCTGCTCTGCATCAATCTGCATCCAAATAGTAAATAAATCAATTTAAACTTCTCTAAATATAATATCTAAACAAAAAATATTAACTATACTTGCAGGCATTCTGGAGAAAGTCACATATTTCCGGGTATTCTTTCAGCGCCCCATGGCCGTTCTTCTGGGCACTCGTGTCCTGGTCTATATAGACGATCCGGCGGGCATGGAGTGCGTACTGAATGCACCCGAGTGTCAGGACAAGACCTTCTTGCAGGACGGTTTCTTTGTGAATCGCGGCCTGCTTCATGCCAGAGGTTAGTAATGGTATTTATTGGGTTTATTTATATTATATATAAATATAATTGGTAATTACAGGCCAGCAGTGGAAACTGCGCAGGAAGCAGCTGAATCCCGCTTTTAGTCACAACATTGTGACCAGCTTCTTTGATGTCTTCAATTCGGTGGGCAACCAGATGATCGAACAGTTCGTCACGCTGCCCCAGCTCCATGGCAAGTCGGTCAAGTTCACGGATGCCGAGGATATGCTTAGTCGAGCCGTTCTGGAGGTGTCCTGCCGTGAGTATTTCTTTCTTTTTTGTGTCTGTAAGATAATATTATCTGTAATATATATATAGTGTGAAGGTTTTTTGTTTAGGCTTTTTATTTCCTTTATATAGAATCTTATTTTGTTATTTATTTACAAGTTAAAATCAAAGTCTTAAAACAAAAGCGTATCCAGCCATCAATTATGCTTGTTAACTAATAAAAATATTAATAAAATACATAGCCAGCGCTTGCAGTTAACCTCCATTCTGTAAATGCCATTATGGAATAATCATTACCTATTTCACCGTCCATTTCCCCGCTTACTTACCTGCCCTTCGCATGGCGACACGTTCCCCCCGTTTCCATGCAGCTCACGTATGCGGAATCCGACACAAAATCCACCATCGATCGGACTGCCCAATAGTCCAGCGTTCGATCCCCTTTTAATAATTCCAAAAATATTTGCTGTAAATTCGAAATGCTTTAAATTACTTGATGTTTTTCATTACAATATATTATGAATATATTCATTTATTTATTTATTGTATTATTTATTATTTATTTATTTATTGTATTATCTATTTTTAAACCTAATAACTTGCTTATACG
>JAEIIG010016525.1:0-22243 GCA_018904695.1 Drosophila parvula
ATGATTTATTTATTGATTATTATTTTTATTTTACTTTAATATTTTAACGGCTTAAGCTAAGCTTTTTCTCTGAATTCTCAGACAACTTAAAATATTAATTAAAATAAACATTTTTTTTAGATATCCGAATTACCTTGGAATTTCTATATATTTGTGGTATGTTAAATATTTAAATTTTCTTTTTAATTACGCGCCCAAATCTCGTATACTGTTGTCCAGCACTACGACACGCCAAACTATCGATTGATTGATCGAAATCTTGTATCGGTCAATAAAGCAAGGTGGCATCACCATTGGAATTTGTTCAGATTTTCGCGCCTAATTTTTAAGTCCAAATAGAGAGTTATATTACTTATATTTATGCACTCCTATTGTTGATGTATAACTATTAATATTTATTAGTATTTCTTAAGAAATAAATAAGCAATCTAGCATAACGTGAATTATTAAAATTTAAAAACACAGGTCTTTCGCGCGTTGCACAAAATGCTGCTTAAGGGGAATTTTTGTAGCATTTCATTGCTTGCCAAATCTGGTCACACTGCTGGAAAAGAACGACATTTTTCACAAGCAAAGGAAACTAAGGTGTTTTTTAATTGTTTTTTACAGATTTTTAAAGTAATTTCAACAATGACCGACGACTGGCAGAGCCAGAAGTTCCGGCAGAATGTCATCTCCAAGATGTAAGTAGAGCCACGCGGCCAAAACTTAAAGTATCGCTAAATTTTTTGTTAAATGACAGCCACGACTTGTTGCCACCAAATGCCCAGGATCAGACGAAAAATGCCGGCGTTATGGAGAATCACATCTTCCGAAAGTCGCGCACCAAGGACGAGTACCTTGGCCTAGTGGCCAAGCTCTTCATGCACTACAAGGACATGTCCCGCAAGTCCCAGCAGCAACAGCAACAGCAGCAACAACAACAACAGCAGCAGCAGGGGGGAGGAGGCCCGCCTCCTAATCCGGAGATGGGCGGCCCCAACATGATGCAGGATCCGCTGAACGCTCTCCAAAACCTGGCCAGTCAGGGCAACCGCAACCCCCAGATGATGCCCATGGGCGCTGGCGGCGGTGGCGGCGTGGGTGCTCCTGTGCCCGGTGGTCCCGGCACTGCCTCCAATCTCCTGCAGTCGCTGAACCAACAGCGTCCGGGCCAGCAGCAAATGCAGCCCATGCCCAATATCCGGGGACAAATGCCCGGCGCCCAACAGATGATGCAGGGCGTCGTAGGTGCCCCCGGCGGCGGCGTGATGATGGGCGGAGGTGGAGCCGTGGTGGGCGCCCAGAACCAGGGACAGATTGTGGGCAACCCAAATCAGCAGATGGTCGGCGGCGGCGTTATGCCCAATCAGATGGTGGGACCGGGTCCGAACAGTGGCCCGGCTGTCGGCGGAGGAGGTGGACCCGGTGGACCCAATGTGCCCGGTCCAGGAGCAGCGGGTGGCGGTGGTCCCGGCGTGCCCAATCAAATGCAGAGCGGTGGACCGATGAACGTGAATGCCATGCAACAGATGCCGCCGATGCAGCAGATCCAACAGAACCAGATTGTGGTGAGTGAGCGAGAGTACAGAATATTCTTCTTGGCAATGATTCTAATCCCATCTCGCCTTTCCCCTCAGATGGGCATGAATCCCATGATGCGCATGGGTCAGGGTAATGGCATGGGCGGCCCGCAGGTTATGCCCGGCCAGGGGATGCAGGGTATGCCCCCAAACATGCAGCAGGGCCCCGCCGGACAGCAGCAGCAGCAGGTTGTGGGCGGCGGAGGAGCTGGCCTGCCACCGAATGCCGTGCAGCAGCAGCAGCAGGTCGGCGGCGGCGGCATGAATCCAATGGGAATGGGCGTGAATATGCCGCCGAACCTCCAGCAGAAACCCAATATGACGATGGGGCAGGCGGGTCAGATGTTTCCCGGGAATCGGGGTGGCGTGGTCGGACAGCAGCCGGGACAGCCCTTCATGCGTTCCAGCCCGTCACCAGCGGATGCCCAGCAGCTGCAGCAGGCACAGCTCCAGCAGATGCAGCAGCAGCAGCAGCAACAACAGCAGCAGCTGGGAAACCAAACACCGACGCAGCAGCAACAGCCTCCCACGCCGCAGCAGATGCAAACGCCGAATATGATACCCAGTCCGGCACTGGTGCCCCAGTCCAGTCCACAGATGATGCAAATGCAGAATCCTCAGCAGCGTAACAACCTACGGCAGCAGTCGCCGAGTGCCTCGATCAATACGCCGGGACAGGTGACCGGGAACAGTCCCTTCAATCCCCAGGAGGAGGCCCTGTATAGGGAGAAGTACAAGCAGCTGACCAAGTACATAGAGCCGCTCAAACGGATGCTGGCCAAGATAAGCAACGATGGAACCAGTAAGTGTTGGAGGAGTAGTAAATAAAGCAATCAACTAACAAGGGGCATTTCCTAACAGATGTGGAGAAAATGACCAAGATGAGCAAGCTGCTGGAGATCCTGTGCAATCCCACACAGCGTGTGCCCCTGGAAACACTCCTCAAGTGCGAGAAGGCTCTGGAGAAGATGGACCTGATCTCCTATTCCGGCCATCAGTTTGGTGTAAGTTCAAATTGCTTTCCATAAGTAGCTTATGATAAATACAACTTAACAATCCCCTCCAGAAATCCTCAAATCCCCTGCTGGAAGTGATCAATACCACCCTCCAGAGTCCCGTGGCCAATCACACATTGCATCGCACTTTCCGACCCACCTTGGAGCTGCTCTTTGGCACCGATATAGCTGCTCCCGTGCCCGCCAAGCGTCCCCGGGTGGAGGAAAAGAGCTCACCCTTCGAACAGGATGTGCCACATGTCCTTCAGGGCGAGATTGCCCGCTTGGACAGCAAGTTTAAGGTCAAACTGGACACCACCACGCAGATAAATAACAAGGCCATTCGCCTGATTTGCTGCCTGGACGACAAACGATTGCCCAGCGTTCCGCCCGTGAGTGTGAGCGTGCCCGAGGAGTATCCGTGGCAGGCGCCGGATTGCTCCTTGACGGAGCAGGAGTACTCGGCATCGCCCTTCCTGCAAACGGTGCAGCAGGCGCTCATCGCTCGCATATCCAAGTTGCCGAAGAACTACTCACTGTCCCATCTGCTGGACACCTGGGAAATGGCGGTGAGGCAGGCGTGCTCTCCGCAGGCAAAGCCCAAGACCGGTTGCGAATTTACCGCCCTGTTGGGAGTTTAATTAAAAGTAAAATTAAGGATTTTGGGAGCAAGTAAGATTTTTAATTTGTATTATTTCTTAAATCCAATCTCGTTACTACATTTATTTTAATTTCCTGCTTTAGTGCTCCTTTTGGTGGATCAACACTACTTACCTTTAAGACAAACAAACACAAACAACTAAATATAGCTGAAAATAAACAACAAATATTCGAAGATGAAGATCTCGGGCTTAATCAAGAACTCTTCGAAGAGGAAACACTCTTAAAAATCGGTATCAAAATTAACACCAACAAACCCCATCAACACACAATCAAAATACATCAACATATTCAAGAATCATCTCAAGATCCCATTTGTAACATCAAGAAACATTGTTTTCAAAATTTATACTGGGGGTAAGTCTGAGCCTGTTTTATTTTTCAAAAGCCCAAACAACATCCCGAAGCATTGCATCCCAAACTATTCCAAATTGATTTATATTTCATAAAGAAAACAAGTAAGAAAGCAGGCATTATATGAGACAGCCTTGAAAGTTTGACTCGGCTGGTAACACTGACCAAAAATATATACTTTTAATGAGGCCAAAGATTCCCCTTCTGTCTGTTGCGTACATACATACCCACCCTACGACATCGGGCTATAAATATTACAAATAGTAATACTTTTAAGTAAGGCAGTCTCTGTGCTCATCGTCACCACGTGGATTGCCCTCCCGCCCATTTAATACAATCAGTTTTATGATTATTTTGGAAAATATGTATATTTTCATTTGTTTGAGATTTGAATCGTTTGAGGATCCATTTTCTTTTTGTTTTTTTTTTCTTAAATCTTTTTCTTTCTCTTTTTTTTTCCACATTTAGCAATAAATACAATTGTTGTGTGTGTGTGTTTTTAGATTGAAGAGAATTACGAGCGAATAGCTATGGTACGATATAGAAAATAGTTAAGAAAAACTTAAATATCACAGATGTTCGTCTATATAATATATTTACAAGGTATTTTCAGAGTCTGAAATCTAAATATGAATCTGAAGAAGATTGCTAGGCTGTAAGATGTGCTCTTGAAGACTTATCCAATTGAAAGTTGACATTTGCACATAAAACGTTGACAAGATCTAGCTCTTAACTAAAGCTTAAGACTAACACCAGCTACACTAGGCGAAAAAACTGTTTGATCCAAATCGGTAATGAAATTGTAAGCTCTTGGGAAGGTTTGATAAAAAAACTGAAGTTCATTCTGGACTTGGGACTACGAAAACAAAATCTACACATCTTCCGCGACAAACTCTACTCTAATTTTTGGTGGGAGTTTTTTTTTTTTCTTCTGTTTTTGTTTTTGCTCAAGTTTAGCTGGCGATACTGTCGGGTGTGAGATTGGTTCTGGATGCAGGTGCTTCTGGTTAGTGGTTCCTTTTAACTCCTCATCGCTGCACTTGAAGCAGGGCTCCGCCGAAACTAAAGCTGGCCTGCTGCTGCAACCGCAGGAGATCCTGGGCGCTGTAGACCTGCAGGCTGGCCGAAGAGGAGGAGGAGGAGGAGGAGTTGGGCGAGGAGCTACCACTGCTGACCGCCGGTGCTATCGCTCGCAGATGAAGCGTAGTGGCATCGCACAGGGAAGCGGCAACGGAGGTGGCGGATGTATTGGCCAATGAAACGTGTCTATTCACACCGTTTGCCTTGTCCTTGTTGTGGCGCTTCACGTGCTTGGACAGATGGTCGCTGCGCATGAATTTCTTCTGGCAGACGCCGCACTGGAACTTCTTTTCGCCGGTGTGTGTGCGCTTGTGGCGTGAGAGCTCGTCGGAGCGGGAGAACCGCTTGTCGCAGTTGTCCCACTTGCAGATGAAGGGTCGCTCCCCGGTATGCACACGCTGGTGTGCCTTCAGGTGACTGCTCTTGAAGTAGTTCTTGCCGCACTCGGGGAAGCTGCACTCGTAGATGCGACTCCTGGTGGCGGCCGCCTGTGCGGCTGTAATCCTGGGATGTTGTTGGTGCTTCTCCTCGGACATGATGGGCGTGTGACTCTGCTGGGCGGCAACTGTGCTGAGCAGAAGGAGCTGACTGGCTGGAGAGGCTACTGGCGCCAGGTAGAGCACAGGCTTGGCTTCTTCGGCCTCCTCCTCTACCTCCTCGTCCTCTTGAGGCTTTTCCGCTGGTGCAGATGGTGCTGGGAACTGGGCAATAGGCGCTACTTCCTCGGGCTTTTGTACTGGTGGCAGGGACACTTCCGCCGCCCGCTTCCTGTTCATCTTGAACTTGAGATTGCGCCACACATTGGTCTCGGGATAATCATCTTCGACGGTGGGCGCCATTGAAATTGTACTTGTGGTGTTGGCATTGGACGAGAAGGAGGAACTGCAACAGGAACTGGAACTGGAACTGGAGGAGCTGGAGCTTTCGTCTTGGTTGCTCGAAGAGACCGCTCCCGAGCTGTTCACCCTCATGATGACGCTGACCCGCTCCAGCTTCTGATCCGGCGGCGGTGTCATGCTCACAGCGGGCTGTTCCAAGCGCTGCTTTTTGCTCGGCACCTCGGATGCCTCATCCTCCGTGTCCGAGGGATTGGGTGTGATGATGCCGCCGTTCTTTTGGTTCTTCTGGGCCACCAGCTTGAGCTTGGCCTTCAGCAGGTTCTCGTTCACCTGTTGCTCGTCCTTGACGACCTGAAGCAGAAAAGAGAAGAGTGAGGGATTAGTGAGAGTTCGTCAACATTGTGTTTGGGAGTCCTAAAGAGTGCATTCACTTTCCGAATCCCAATCCCATTCACTTTTTTCCCTGACCAGCTCTGACCCACAATAACTCTTCCCGTCGAAATTCCGCTAATTACTGGCAGCGACGGCTGTGCAAGGCCATTCACCGCGCCTCTGACCTTCACCCACCGCACCCAACCCCCCAAGTTCAATGATCTGTGCGTGTGATGCCAAGGGAACATGGTTTTTTGGCGGTTTTTTGAACCTGCTTCAAATGGCCTTTAGAGGCGAGAAATCATGACTAATTAAGTGTTGGCTTTTTAAGCAGCTGTGCTTTATTTTAATTTAATTTAAAAAGGTTATAAGAAGAGACGTATTATAACGTGATTTACAATATTCTGTATTTATGACGCACAACTTGTATTTAAAGAGATATACGAATTTTTCTAGAAATTACATTTTCATGGATTTCCCCTAATTTTCTGGGGCTTTTGTGTCGTGCTTCTTCTCATGAGTGAAGCGCCGCCTGAAAGCAGGCAACGAAAAATGCAGTCTTACTTTATTATGACGTGCCTCAGGTGGGTGAAATTAGTAGGGGAATGGAGGGGGTCTTGACGATTGCTAGGGGCGCACACGAAGCGTGTGTAGACGTCGAAATCTTTTTATGGGCTCGGCACGTTGCGCTGACTGTGTGTGCGTTTTTTGGGTTTGTTTGTTGCCTTCTTTCTTGGCCAGATAAGTTAAGTTGGAACGAACGAAAGACTACAAAAAAAATACAGCTAAGAAACCAGCCAGCGACAAGAAATGTGACATATTTTTATGGCTTGGGGCTTGGCCTGTTTGCCTAGCTATCGCTCCCTCTCTGTCTCACGCCCGCACAGTTGCCAACAATTGGCAACTCACCTTCGCTCTCAAACAAATCTCACTTGTACGGCGGGGCCGCTCTCTCGCTCTCAACCTCTCGCGTGTTGTGTTGGTTTTTCTACTGCTGGCGGCTGGTGCCAAGTCCAATGTTCAGGCTAAGGCCTTCTCGCTCCCACTCACACATCACTCGCTGTGCATGCGGTGTTCACGTGAACGCGTGCTGGCTGCGTGATCGCATGGCCTGTGCGCGAGTGGGAGCGAGACCGAGAACTTTTGTTTTTAGAAATGCGGCAAGTGGAAGCGAGAGCGAGCTAGCCGACCGATTCCGTTTGATTTTCCGTTGACTTTCCTCTGCCTTGACTGCACTCGAAACAATTACTAATCACTTTCAGCGTGTTCCTGCACTTTGTAGGTCACTTACATTTTCCAATTTATTTTCACGCAGCGGGGGCGTTGCGGGCGGCGAGGGCAGCAGAGTATCCATATCCATTTTGTTGGCTTTTCGCTGCACTTTGAACTTGCTGCACACTGCTCTACGAAGAGTCTGTTGTCTGTTTGTTTGTTTTGCTCTCTGGCTTATCACTTTATCACTTGGCTTAATCTCAGTTTTTTGTGTTCTGCGTGTGGGCTTTTTGCACTCTGTTTTAACTTCGCACTGCGTTTTTTGAGCCGTGTGCCGGAGCTGGGCGAACCGTTGCGTTCGAAATTCAAGAGACGAATGAAAAAGGCAAAGGCGTTCAGCTACCAGCAGAGCTGGCGCTGGCGACGTCGCCGTGTGTGTGTGAGTGGAGCCGCCGACGTAATCACTTGTAAGTGGGCATGTGTGCGTGACGGCAATCGTCATCGGCAGTGGAGCAACCAGTGCAATGAAACCCGGACGAGCATCAGCCAACAGAAACGTGGGCAGAGCGCCACCTCCTCCTCTGTCTCTCTTTCGAAAAAGGTCAGGTCTCTTACCAGCCCACACACACACACAACAGAGAAGAAGAGGCAGTTTGTCAGAGAGAGAGAGAGAGAGGCAGTTCTCGGAGGGGAAGCACGTAACCAACGCATGGACGTCATCAGCTGTTTACTGCTAGAGGGAGAACGAGAGAGGCACAGCGGAAAGACGGGGGCAGGGGGCGTCGTGGATTCCATGCCATGCCATTCCATTGGGGGCTGTCTATTCATAGGCTGTTCATGCAGTGGCCGCGTGCACAGCCCCAACTCACACACAGACACACCCCAAAGCCGTGACTGAATAGCTGACGCTGACGCAGTTGTTGCCACGGAAGTCTGTGATTAATCGAACACAGAAAATAAGCTGAAAACAGGCTCAGACAAAAACCTGGGCGGCAGACGCCCCTCAAAACTGAAATCCATTAAAACCTGGCTTCGCATATTATTTGCATTAACTTTAGAGCCAAGTCTGACTTTGAGTCTGGCAACAAAAGTCGCCCAGCAGACGAAAGATTTCATTAATAAACGAAAGACGGAGCGAGAAGGCGAGAGTGTGGTGGGGGCTTTGCGCTCAACAGTTGAGCGAAGAGCATTGCCAGGCGAAAGAAATGCGCAGATAACGGGGATGAGTCATGGGAAAAGTCATTTTCGAAATGGGCTTGTTTACCAGCCTCATGTAACTGATCAATAATCCGATTGCGATTTAATTCATTTTATTATTAATCGCACCTAGCCTCCGGGTAACTTCCACCTGGCAATGCTGCGCCTGAATCTCCGCCTGTAACAGTTTTCAATGCAAAAAGGGGCTCGTGCAGCGCACACACACCGCAAGAGAAGGAAAGAGCGAGCGAGCGCCAGAAACAGCTGTGACTATTATACGGCGGCGCTCGCCTCTCTTGCTTGCGCAACAACAACAAAGTCGACGAATAACTAGCACGCCACCAGACTTGTGGGGCGACTGTATTCACTTCGTCGAGGGTATTAAGGGTATGATGGACAGAGTATTGAATTGAGAAGTGGGCTAATGGCTTAGCGCCCAACGTGGGGTCGGCAAACATATACCGAATTATTCTTTTCATTATCTAAAAAGAGGGCAGTCATACATTACGAATTTCCTATATCCATTAGGCTCTAATAAGTTATATATTTTCCGTAAGTAGAGGGTATTTCTAGGTTGACTCCCAGCGGTGAGTAACCTTCTTACTGGCTCCCCACGCCTGGGTGCTTTCGGTGTGTGTGTGAATGTCTGTGTCGGTCTGTCTGGTATCACGCGTTGACCTCATGATGTTCACGTGAACATTTGTTGATACTTTGCCTCGGCACACGGCTGCCTGAGTGCGAGCGAGAGGCGGCGAGAAAAGCCAGCAGTCTGCGGCATGCCTATCGGTGTGCCTGTCCTCCTATGTGTTTGTGTGTGAATGTTTGCAGTACTTGCGTTTTTGTTTTTGTTCTCGTGTTCGTGTTCGTGTTTGTGTTTGTGTGTTATTGGAATCGGGGAATTCGTGTGTGTAAGTTTCGCGCGGAACTGAACTCAGGCAAGCGATGGCCTCCATCCACTCTCTCGGCGAATATGTGGGCGTGTAAATGGGCCGATGTACCGTTACGCTCCTCTTTCCACTCACCACCCCGCACGCCGCACCCCTCTTTCCGGATTTACAATGCAAACTGCGACGCAGTTGAGGAGACGCTCCTCGGCGGGAATCTGTACTCTGCATTTCGCTAACGTTTAATTTAATCAACGAACGCAGGTTGGGATCTAAAATTAGACGCACATCTCGGCTCCCCTCGGCGGGTTCAAGTTCAGTTCAGTTCCCTTGACTTGCATTCGCCCACGCAGATCCGGATCCGTATTCCACGCCCACTCGCTGGCGGAATCCGGACCCTGGAGTACTCACGTGGGCCCACGCACATTCTTGGCAGCACGTAGGCCGCTGGGCACTGGAAAAATAATACTGATAACGTATAAAAAAGACCCTCTCGTGGGATTTCATCAGAGAAGACCATATACCAAATATTGTTGCTATAGGTCTTCGAGGTCCAGAGATACTATTATATATTCTTTTTTAATAATAAGGTTAGGTTTGGTCTAGTAATAGGTTAGCTTTGTAGGAATTTATCAGTGAAGCCCCCATACCAAATTTGGTGGCTATATGTATTGTAGTTCCAGAGATACCATTGTGCTATGCTATAACGTAACATCATATTAATTTTCAATAAGATGGTGTGAAGGCGTAGGATTGTAGGTTTCTTGTTAGATTCCATTTAATAAACCTTAATACCAAATTTAACAACAATAAGTCTTACCGTTCCTTAGATACAGTTCGATAATAAATCATATTATTATCAAATATTATGAAAAATTTAACTAAAGTCATAGGGCTGTCTCCTAGCTTGGTGTCTTGCATCTCCTTTAGGTACAAGAACATCAGGATGTCAGGACAGGGATAATAAAGTCATAAACTTCCGCTATTTTTTGTGCGGTGTGGCAAAATGCCGACGAATTTGGGGGCAAGAGCGACTTGGAGATGAGAGCAGCCCCATTCTTATACGCAGAGCGAGTTTGCGCATTGACGTAACACTCTGGTCTGGCATCTGGCATTACGTTGTGTCCCGTGTGTCCCTCTTGTTGTGCCTCGGTGACGTCACACCCACGCTGAATTTTACTCCTGTTGCGCGCGTCAAAGGTCAAAAGCGTAAGAAGCGTGACGTGTCGGCGTTAGCTACCGCCGGGTTCAAGGGCGCACCTACGCTTCTTATGCTTTATTAATGAAAATCCCAAGCAGAAAGCAGACGATTCTCGCTCCGAGGCGTTGGTCGAGCGTCAATCACAGGTGGACCCTGACGTCAGGGCCTTCTCGAAAGTTAAAAAAGAAATAACCTCTTATTCGCATTCGCATTCGCATTGGCATTATTCATATTCTCGTATTCCTCGACTCAATCATGTAGTCGGCGAGTGGCAAAAAAAATCATGAGGAATTGGTCTATAATTTGCCACGGCAACACAACGTCAAAAGCCTCAAATGCGACGCCCATTTTCGCAATTTTCCTCATTTCCCGCATGCCTCTTTCAAGTTCACGTTCTCAAACATTTTTCTTGGCACTCACGGGGCGTGGGTAAACCCCCCAAATCGCCCGATTTGTACCCTCTACAATATAATTCAGTCCAGAAAATGCGCCAAGATCATCGTCAAAAATCTCCATGACGTCATGGAGAGCGAAGCTCGTGACTTCAAACTGAAGACACTCTTCGTTAGCTTACTTGTGTTTACCCCGTCTTCTTTGTGGAGTGATGAATAAAACTGAAATTTCCATTTAGCATAGTTGTAAACATGTTTACAAATAAGAAGAATTTCCACAATTGAACGCGGAGATTGTGAGGAGACTGGCTCTTGAAATGGGTCAAACTGGTTTGCGAGGAGGAAAACTGATGACTCTGAACAACAAAATGTAAAAATCTTCTTTTGAAAAATGTTCAGTCTTGACAAACACCAAATAATAATAGAGGTTTCTTTAATTATGATTCTAAGATTTCAAAATAATCCACAACTAGTATACCAAACACATTTGAGAGTCTAACGATACCTTGCTGTTTTTTTTTCGGAAATATAATCTTTATAACTATTTTTTGCTACATTTCATCATGATACGTAAACTTTTTTTTATTTTCCCTTCTGATGTGACTGTCTTAATAAACAAATATATGGTTATAAACAATTACAAATATATAAAACAAAAATATTTAACTGAGTTATAAAAGAGTGGCTCACATGACTAACTCGAGACTAAATATCTAAATTAAGACTTTCGCTTTAATGAACCAATCTCGAACTGCGGATCCATAAAATAACCAAAGTAAAAAAACAAAATATTGATGAGAAACTCAAATCGGATGTTATTTATATTATAATTTTACGATTCCTGCGTTTTTATGCCGTTTATAATCACATGGTTAGAGTCTTAATAGAGAAAACCCGATCCTTAGCGAACCTCGAGACTCTAATTCCACTTAAGATTCCAATTTTAATTAATGATCCTCGATCTCCATGAACCTTTTCATAATTCTGGATGGTTTGTTTTAAGTTTAACTGTGTTAATAAAATAAGTTAGCAGCATGCCCACCTCGAGACGTGTGTCTCTGGTGAAGATTTGTAGACTTGAAGCGTTTTTTTTTTAAGACTCTTCGAGAGAAGTTAACCGTCTCTCTTAAGCACACTTTCGATATATTCGAGTTTTATCTTTCTGTGTGTGTGTGTTAGTGTAGACTTTGTAGAGAGATCGTTCCGGCATTCCGTCCCCCTCAGAACCGAATCCCCTTGTCATGTGTTCTCGCCTAATCCCCTTCACATGTGATGCGTTTTCTCGCTGCCTCTGTCGGCGTCGCTGTCTACGTGCCTGACGACGCGTTTCTCTAAAGAACGAAAGCTACAAAAAACGGAATAGAACGGAATGGAACGCGCCCCAGTGGAGAGCCACAAAGTTTACAAAGATCTTTGGAGCAAGGCCACCGCCGAGCAGCACCATGTAAAAATACGCAAGGCGGGACTGCTTCCCAAATGGAAATTTACGATGATGCGAAGGTTTCCCCCAGCCACTTATTGAATGCCTTCTTTTTTCAGCTTTTTTCACCTACCTCACCGTTCGTTCCTCTCATTATTCGCATTCCACTTCTCGGTTCTGGCTGCGACGACCTTGGCCCAGTTCCTTTTGGCTGCCAAAATGTTCCCATCTGAACTTGAAAGTTGTTTGTCCCTGGAACAAAACGAAATGGGGTATAGCAACGGGGAATGGGAATGGGAATGGAATGGGTATTGTGGCAAGGAATGGAATGGAATGGGAAGGATAAGGACCGACCCTGAACTGGTTCAGGTGAACGCCTTTCAATGGCACCGGCACGGCAGTCCATCATCATCGTCATCGGTTCGGTCGTGCGTTGGGAATAAAAACAAACAACATTAATACGTAGAAAACATATAGTATAATATATGGGACGGAATACAAACAGAGGTATATACATAAGTGCTTCCGTTTTTGCGACTAACAGATACCCAAGGCTTTGAGCAAGGTGCACCAGCGTCAAGGATCTATACGTTTTATATACATATGTGCTTGGAAATAGGTTAATTAGGGCTAATAGAGAACTAGGATTATATTGAGGAAGTTTATATTAGTTTAAAACCAGCAAATACATGTTAGAATGGCATTTGTGTGCGACATCATAAAATAAAGTGGCTAGACATGCAAAAAAAATAACAAACATTGTTTGTAATATTCGTAAAAATAGTTATGACTAGGAAAATAGACACTCTACTCTAAAAAAGACTATATTTCAACACATTACAGTTTAAGCACACTGTTGTGTTGTTTACATTCTGTGCTTAATGTGCTTGTGCGGGTAGAGGCTGGGCAGAGCATCACTGTCTTAAAGTATTCTAAACTTACGTATTTATTTCAGTTCAAAAATGACTTAAAATTTGGATCAATTTTTTCTTTAGGTCACATCTTGCCTTCTTTTAATCCCAGCTAAATAATATATGATTTATCATAAAAAGATTATCCCATTTTGTGTGTGTTACTAAGAGAACTCGATATCTAAGGGGGCTAGGTTACTCGTATTTATCTGTGTGTTACCAAGAGAGCCTCGATATCAGATAGATAGTGCTCCTCTCCCCGCTCTCTTAGGCACACTTTTCACACCCTCCTTAACTCTGGGTCTCGAGAACAGGTGTCTATCATGACAAACGTACAACATTCCCTTGGAGTACCGCGTATAAATATATTTTTATATCTGTATGTATATATGGAACAAACAGAAATAAATCTCTAGAATAAGCAGCGAGCGAGGGCAGAGAGCGGTAGACCCGCTGATAGACCCGTTTTTTAGTATGCCGACGTAGATTCCGATTCCAATTCCAATTCCGAATGGCGATGGCGATATGTGTTGACGAGGTCGCTGGGGCGTCTGATTGGGGCCACGTGAAGTCAACGTGAACAGAAGAAATAATAATACGGCCGTTATTCATAATACGTCGGCGATGGGAGGCACATACATCTCCCCCGGACAGTCTCCGTTCATTTATAGGATCAACCCTACAACTCGGGGGTTCGGTTCGCGATAAGAGCGGGACACCGCGATAAGCCCCACGATTCCCAGCTGGCCACCGCATGGTCAGTCAGTCATCAGTCCCAGTCTATCAGTCACGACATGAGCGAGAGGCGTGGCCCTTATCAGTCCGGGTTCTCTTATCGATTTCCCAGAGCCGAGCCGGGTGGCAGAGCAGGGGTGGGATCCGCTTCCCAGGCGGCGTCAATGGGGGGTTTATCAATATACGAGGGGCTGGACTGGGAATGCAGGTGCTACGGTTCGTCATCTCTGCATGCCGCCGGCACTGATCTTGGTCTAGATTTCTGCTGAATGCTGAATGATTCGATGGGGGTTATCTCGGGGTGGGGCTTTCATTCAGCTTAATTACGACTTCCGGTGATGACAAACGCTGTAAAACAATGTTCGGTAAAATGTTGTGCAAATTGCAGTGTACTTCTGTTGACCTTCAGATACTAATGCGCACCTAAGGCGTAATTTACTTAAAAGGTACATATTATTTTAAAACATTTTACTTATATTTTTGTTTGTAACTAATTTGTTTTAGGGAAAGCTCCACTGTCTCACGATTTGTGTTATCTAAAGTGCTTTAAACTAACTTATCTTTCGCGTGCAAGAAACGTTCCACTTCAATTATAATGCAAAATATTATTAAAAGTATAAAAACGAATTTCCTTCAGAGGTGCCCAAAGGTACAGGCACAACAAAACAAGGCCATCTGTATTTCTGTGATCGAATTAGTTATCACCTATCGCTATTACGCAATTTATATCAGCAAATGTACCTCTAAGTGTACAAGTGATGCAATCTGCAAGATCGATAATAATTCTAGCGTTATTTTCGAATTCTTTGTAACAGCAGCCATTAAATATCCCTAATTGGGGTTAGCACCTTTAAAACTTTATTAAAATAACCAGCCAGATAATGAGCTTCGGTCTACAGACTATAGTTATTAGGCAATATACGAAACTGTACCTAAATTTCTAATTATAAATGTGAAACTTTGAAATTCTCCCACTCTTATAGGGAAGTGCACCCTCAGTAGCCGTGCTCATCCGTTTGTATGTATGTATCTTGTATCTAATATCTCAATTCTGGCGCTACACTTCCGATTTTGTTTATCGAACTCATTGTCATTCGGCGGCAACGTGACCATCGCAACCGCAATTCAAAATCGGGGCGTGTATCGAGTGCGAATCGGTTGGGAATCGGTCTGTTCGGTCGGTTTGGTCGGTTGGAGTGTTTATCTAAGCGAAGCCCGCGAAATGACGTAGCCAGACCTTGTTTATGGGGCGTTGGTTCCTCTCCGCACTTTATTTTGTTGTTTGCGCGATTTGTTTTTGAAGGGGAGTGTACAGGAAAAAAATCGAACAAAAATCCAATCAATGATTTATTGTTTTAAAAATACAATTTTTCACTTTGAACCGTAATCTTATAAATTATATCTAAGTAGGTATTAAATCTCAACGACAAATATCGATTTATGTCGATAGGTTTTAATACTTATCGCTGTTGGAATGATTTTTATGTAAATATCTTTACATATCTATTAATGATTTTAAAAAAAAGTTAATTTTGTGCTTCTAATAAGTAAATTTCAACAAATTGATCGCTAAAATCGAGGGAAATAATTAAAAGAAAGCAAAGCTTATATGCGAGAATATATCGATAATTTGCGGAAGGATATTTCTTTACATCGATTTAATTTTCATATAACCTTATTACCTTTTCCAACCGTTTGAATCTCTATTTTCTTCTAGTGTAGATGGGGGGGTAGTAAAGGGGGGCCATTGATAGGCGACGAAACCCGCGATTAATGGATTGCCCTTGACGGGGTCCGTAAACCCTTTCGCAAAACGCATATTGAGGGGGAGGCTCGCTGCTGCTGACAAACAATGGAAATTGCCCAAGTACACCGCGCTGCCTTCTCTCTCTCTTTCATCGACACTCCCTCCGTTCCTTCCAGACACTTTCTTCCAATTCTCATTTCTTTTCTTTCCTTTATTTTCTGCAATTTATTACTGCGAAGTACATGGTATTTACTGTGTATATTTTGTTGCCTTTATTATTGACATTGTTGCGTTTTTTGTTTGGTTAAGTGGGCGCGTTTGTTGTTGTTGACTTTGAGTTTGGGGCGGAGGCGCCTCCTCCACCATCATAGTCGTCTGTCTGGCTGCTTATCTCCGCCGATTACATGCAGCCACGCACTGATTGGATGGCTTTCACATATACCCAGTATACCCAGAATCAGACTACTATATACATATATATTATATTACAAACAGCACACTCTCCCTTTTCGCCGCACTCAAGTTGAGAGACTAAAAGTGCAATCGCGGAAATAATAAGGGAATTGTGAAATTTATAATTATGGCGTGACTTTAGAAATGCATAACAAATTCTGTAATATAGGATTAGACATATTTTAATTTCAAATTTAAATTTTATTTTGTTTTTACTTCTTTTAATTCCCTTCCTCCTCCGATTAAGTATTAACGTTAACAGATAATTTAATGGAGAAGAAGAATATAACAAACTAAATATAATAATAAGATAATAAACACCTTAACAGGACTTTCAATATTATATATCAAAATAAACATTATATTATCTTATATAGTATTCTTATTATTATTATTTTATTTATTAATAATATATAATAGTTATCGTTAGGTTTTTGTAATTTTTGGGTCCCCTAAGAATATCGTAAAATATTCCAAATGAATTGCAAAATGTGCCCCCAATTTCCCAGTACATTAGCGTGTGTTTTCCTTGGCTGGAAATTTATTTTGCTGATCATTCTTCTCCGCCGACACCCCAACAAGTCCCTCCTCCTCTCCCCTTGATCGTCATCCCAATGGCCCCCCCGATGGACATGAACGAGAAGCGTGAACAATGATTTCGAGTATTTAGCACATTTTCTGCTGCTCTTTTCTTCGCCCGATTGTTGATGGCTAATCGAAGCACGAGCGCGAAAAAACACATCGACGCTTGTGCCCACATTTTATATTTATTTTTAGCAAAAGGCGACGCGTTTCAAATAATTATAATCAAAAGCTAGCAATTCGAGGAGCCATATAGATGGAGAGAAATAAAAGAGAAGCATCTGCGGTGTCGACCTGAGAGCACCCAAGAAATAATTAGCATATTTCTGCAAATTACTGGGAGTAGTAAATAAATCGGAGTTGCGAGAGATCCGCAAGATGCGATCGCAGCCGAAATCCAAGCCTGCAAACGGGGCATGACTTGTTATACTTTATTCGCAGTTCATTTTTGTATTTTTCCCTCCCACCTCCCTGGAGGCTTTTGCACTTTGACAAGGACAACGACGGAAGTGAACATCACAAACATGAGCGAGCGAACACAGCAGCTACAAATTGCATTTAAGGTCAACGAGCAAACTGACAAAGCGTTGAACCACGACAAGTCGCTAAAAAAAAAAATAAAATAAAAATGGAAACACTGCACTCGCTGGATGAGTAAAAAGTATGCAAAAAGAATCAAAGCAGGCCGGTCAGATCAGCAAGAGAATAACAGAAAACTCAAGTAAATAAATGAATAAGGCGCGACTTTGCAATACCCGGTGCTTGTAGAAAGAAGTGTTCACGGGGAAATACATAATAAACGTGTTTCGTAATAAAAAATCGGATGTTTTTAATTACAGACTAATTTCTGTAATAGTTCAGAAGGGAATTACGACATTTAAATTGTTTTTAATTTGGCTAAATAGAAGCCCAAGTGTATTTTAAATTAAATATACAATTTTATTAGTTTGCATACCAAATTGTAGACCCCTACCATTTGTAGATCCCGAGATCCTTGCAACTATTCTCTTTAACGGACAAGCGGACAAGATCAGACCCTTTTTTAAATATATTATTACAAACTAAGCAATTATAATCAAAAACAATATGAAATGTAAATATATAATGAAAGCCGGTCTACCAAATTGTAGATTATAGATATAAGATATAAGATCCAGACATATCCCTAACGGACAAGACATTACAATATTCCCTGATCTCCTAAGAGGTACTCGTTAAAAACAAGAATATAGCACAATTGCAGTGCGCTCAGCACATGATCATTGAGTCTTGGTCGAGTTTTAACTTTGGAATGATGTCACTTGAGTCACTCTCACTCTCTCAGTTCTTCCCTCTTTGCGGTTCATAGCTATAGGTTCGCCCGGCTCCGAATATCTCGATCGGTGCAAATACAAAAAAAAACAGAAAATCATGCGTGGGGCGAATGATCGATGGTGCAGAGAGAGAGAGAGAGAGAAGGTGAAGGTGACCCGAAGGGTGACCCTGGCATAAGTGAAGTAGGCACACACAAAGTTCGACTTACTTGCGGCTAGCACTTGGGTGTGAAGTACCGGAATGGAACTACCGCCGCGCGTTGGTATCAAGCATTATAATCGGCAAACACACGTAGTATTTCATCATCTTCCTCTTTTATGTCTGGTCAAGCAACTTCGGGCGAATATGGCGGCTATAAATAGATGGAGAATTCGCTTACGATCCGAGATAAGCGATCCGAGTTATGCGAGGAGGGCAAAGTCATCCTGCCCGGGAAAGTGGATCAGGAAAGTGGGAAAACAGACATTAAAGTGGGCGTTCGCTCCGAGGGAGGTCGAAGGTCCCCCCCATATTAAATCAAGTCTGGCCAATCGCTGTATATATTAATGGTTATGTTTTTATTTTTAGACTGTGAATTATTAGTCTTTGATGAATCTAATCAACTTATTTTTGTTTCTTGTGTGAACCGAAAACCTCTATAAATTATTAAGAATAATCTCTGCCTTAATGTTAAACAATAAATAATTTTGTCTAGGAAGCAAGATTAGTTTTAATGTGGGTTTTGAAACATCATAATCTTTTAATATTATTTTTTTATAAATGAATCATAATTTAACACGAGTATTTTAGCAATTAAGGCTACTAAAATTAGTACCTACATAATTTCAAATTAAAACTATGGCTATGAAACTTCAAGAATAATCTGGAACATAATGTAACGCACTTAGTTCGTATGTTTATTTAGTATATATAGCCATATCGATATTTAACACGAAGCTCGATATATAAATCGATATTTTGACCTTACGATATATGACAATAAATCGATATTCTTTTGTTACATTGGACTTTTATCAAATTCGACGATATTTTCGATATTCAGAGCGATGCTTTTGTCGATATTTGATGTAGAATTTTCTTTTCGATATATATTCCCAATTTAACCAAAGTTTTACCAAATATATAATACAGAAATCCCTTTGTATTATTATTTTCTCCTCCTTTACAAGATTCATTGTCTCGTTTAATAAAATCGAAAACATTAGCCAAGCCCCAAGAAGAATATCTACTTTACTTTAAAAAATTGTCTTAATTAGCTCGGGTTTCTCTTACAACCAAATTACATGCCTCGATTATCGGCTGCCAGATGTACACTTTCGGGTGTATTTATATTCATTCCCGTCCCCATGGTCACTTGAAATATAGTCGCGGGCCAAAGTCGACATCACGTATACGCAGCATGGGACAAAGACGAACCTACCGCAATTAGAGGCAGCGGCTAAACGGCGGCAAAGAGAGCGCCGAAAGTGAGAGGGCGGATTTCTATTATAAATATTGCATTTTTGGTTGCCATCATCTAAAAATAAGTCTGATGAATCTCGGGCCAAGTCTCGGGGGGTAAAAAGGGGGGCGGGTGTCGTTTTGGACACGAATGAAGTGCATTTTTTGGGGGCGGCTATAACGGCACAACAAATTTTGTGGGTAAATGCAGCATCGCTAAAAAAAAAGAAACCAAAACAAAGAAGCTTTTTATAAAAAAAAACAAGTGAATAATTTTATCTTCGCTTGGGAAACAGTGAGTGTGTTTTTTCGTTTTTTTTTTGTTTTTTTGTCTCGCTTATGCGACGAACTTGGCGGATTTCATCAGCTGTTTTAATTTATGCAAGGAGCCCAGGCCGCCGACGCTGATCATGGCAGCTGGGGATCAGCATCAGAAAAAAAGGCGAGAAGAGAGGCTAAGAGAGAGAGAGAGAGCTCATCGAAAGAGATCTTGGGTGGTTAAGAAACAAATAAAGAGAGTTCAAGAGAACGCCAAGGTTAAGATGCACAGCAAAAAAAAAATATTCTACATGGAAAGAGTTTTTAACCAAAAGTTATTTACTCAGGAATTAAAAAAAAAATATGAAATAATAAGTTTATACCAAATATTATGATAATTTTATCGCTTATATTTAATAACAATTATTTGATCTTAAATATCAATTTCTCCTGTCACCGTATTTCTGACTAAATTCCTTCGAAACGTCTTGCATTCTCTGGCATTTCTTCCACATTGCTGGAAGTCGGTCAATCTGGATATTTTGCTTTAAAGCTACTCATGAATATCCTCGAGCTTGACAAACCAACCTGCAAAGTGTCTAGGAACTCGCCGACACTAAAATTGATGCAAAAATGCATGGTCATGGTATGGGATGAATGCACTATGTCGCATAAACGATTCAAAACAATAATTCCTAGGAAAATATATATATTTATCGTATTTAACTTTAAATAAGAAGACTATTTTAGATACTGATGAAGAAGATTGTCTGATTGCCAAGGCTTATTTGCTCCGTTTATTGGTAATAACTATTGTAGATTATAGATATTATAATTATTATAGATATAGATTTAATTTTATTAAATCAAAGAGTATTCACAATCTTTGGAAGCTATCTTTAAATTGACTTCGTTATCTTAAGGGAAAAGATCGTAAACTTATAGCAAAGGGTGGTATTTGGGCCTACACAAATTTTTGTTAACTAAAAGATCAACTTGTATCTAGAAACTTGAAGATCTTTGTCTGTTTTCATGAGGCTTCACTTTGACGGTTTTTCTTATTACTTTTGATTTTGGTTTCTTACAAGTACTTAATTATGATTAAATTAATAACCATAAATATATTTACAACCCTAAAAACTTTCATTTATTAATAGTTAGTAAAAACTTGCAGATTTAGATAATAGCAAGAATATTTTTTAATCATATTTACATCCCTAAAATTGAATTCGTAAATCAAAAAAAACCCACAACTGGCCCTTAAATGACTATTTATTCAATTCAATGACCTTCCAGACCAAAAAAATACACCTAAAGCCCTAAATTCATGCGTAAATAGCGTTAAAGCCCTAAAAACATTCGAAAAAATCGCTATGAAACTTGTAATTTTGTATCATTAACGTGGCTCAGTGTATTGACCCCCATTTCCCATATAAACAACCTCACGAATTCATGTTGTTCCGTTCAGGGTAAGGTCAGGCGAGACGACGCTTCTCCCAGGGTTGGAGGCGCTCCGCTTCCGATCCCATCCCAAAGGCACAGATCACCGGATCATTGCACTCGCGGATCAGGCAAGGTAACTGCACCTTGGGTCAATGGTATTCGCTTCCCCCGCCAAAATGTTCGGCTGATTTTTGTTTTGTTTGGTTTTGTTTTTTACGAGTATTTCGCGTTGTATTTCCATTTCCATTTCAGTTTCAGTCACGGGCATGGCCTTGCCTCGCAAGTTGCTTGACCTGGAAGAGTTGCTCACCTCGTCGCCAGTTCCCAATCCCCACATTTCGCGCCTCCCCCAGTTGGCGAGTGTAATGGACTGACTATGGTTGCAGGAGGAGGCCGAAGCTGGGTTACATATTATTTTATATTTCGATGGCCTTTTGTTGGCCAGAAAATGCGGTTAAATGCGGCGACCGACCGAATAAGGTTGATTGACAACGCAGCGGTCTCTCATCAAGCTATGTTAGTTGGAATTCAAAGCTAACTCGAAAGGGAATCCCCCTTAGATATTAGCCATGCTTATTTGCCATTTTTTTTCCGGCGCCTTGTTACCAAGATCGAAGATTCGAAGGCCATTGTTCTGTGCAGAGGCTTTGGCCTTTTTTTTTAGAAAGTGTTTCCAATTTGTTGTCATCGTTTTTCTCTAGTATTTTTTTTTAAATTTGAAGGAATGAGTTTTGTTGTTTTATTTTTAAATAAATAAATACATATATAGTTTATTTTTAGCTAATGATTGGAGCTAAGATTAACGGCCAGCGGCTTGGCTATTTTTAGTGGCTATTATCTAAAGATTCGACAAGCCTTATCACAAAGGTTATTTGATCGTTAGAACTTATTTTAAAATAAAGATATTAGCAATGAAATTTATTTTTAAATGCAGAATTTATTAAAAATATAATTATAATAATTATTATTTAATTACATTAAAAAGAAACATATTAAAATGTATTACAAAAGTTTTAAAAAGGTTTTATTAAAAGTACAAATTAAAGTTAAAGTAAATGAAAGTAAATTACAAATAAAATAAAACAAAATGTATGTGCAAGCTTATTCATACCTTTAATTTATTGATTTGTATTTTATTTATTTATTTATTTACATACTGTTTGCTTAAAGTTAAAAACTAAAGCTACAGGAA
>JAEIIG010016543.1:0-20529 GCA_018904695.1 Drosophila parvula
AAATATATAATAAAGTATTTCCTTAAAATATATAAAACGAGAAGAGGGCGAAAATTGAAAGGTAAGGAAAGCTAACTTCAGGCGGAGCCGAAGTTTTTATACCCCTTGCAAAATATGAGAACTTAGTCCGATTGTTCCTATGGCAGCTATATAATATAGTAGTCCGATTTGCATTAAATTGATAATGTGATGTACCGCCATAAATACAGCTTGCAAAAGAAATAAGGATCAACAACTGAGAGACTAAATTGCGTAGAAACCGAAGGACAAATAATCAGAAGGACATGTCTACATCGATTCGGCTGGTGATGCTTATCAAGAATATACAATATAATATGATATATATGTATATCCTTCACTGAAAATATTATGACAAAATTATATTACCTGCTGGCAAGGGTATTCAAATATGCTGCGTATTTCAAAACAATGAAAACTGCATTTAAAAGTATGCCATATTTATATAGGGGGAGATGGTGCTACAAAAGTCACTAGGGATTTCCAATAAAAGTGTGACGTAAATAAAACAAATTTAAACTGAATTTGGTACCCAAAAAAATGCATTAAATGCATTTAGGGGTTAGTTAGGTTCGTTAGGGTTCTAAAAAAACCCTAGTGATTAGCTTTTTGTAGTTTCCTATTTTCTTTTGTTTGGTTTTTGGTAGCCTTAACGTCTATCTTTTTTACTCACATCAACTCCGTGCTCGGCATAAAAGTCACCGGTGCCCATGGAAGCATATAGTTTGTAGCCCATCTTGGCCAAATCCCGAATCGAAGGCAGCAGTTCCATTTTGTGCTGCATTAGGGGATTATTTCCATTAAATATAATTATTTGTGAGACACAAAAAAAGGTAAGAACAAACCTTAAAGCTGCCAATGGACAACAGAACAGCATTCTTCGGTATCTGAAAGCCCGTGGACATCATGGCCTTGAGATAGGCCTCATATCTGTTGTCGCCGAAGCAGGCCACCTCTCCCGTGGACGCCATCTCAACGCCCAGCTGGACATCAGCGCCCGCCAGCCGCGAGAAACTAAACTGTGGCACCTTAACGCCCACCTTGCCCACACCATGAAGGACGTCCAGTGGCTCCACATCGAGTCCAACGATTGCCCTTGTGGCGGTCGCCACAAAATCATGATCCAGGGTCTTGGAGACAAAGGGAAACGAACGGGAGACACGGACATTGCACTCGATGACCTTTAGTTCGTTGTTTTTGGCAATTAGTTGCATATTGAACGGACCGGTTACATCCAGGACACTGGCCAGATCACAGGTGATCCGCTTGATGGCCTCCAGGGTCTCGGCATTGAGATCCTGCGGCGGTGTCACCAGCGTGGCATCGCCCGAATGGACACCAGCATTCTCCACATGCTCCGATACGGCCATGCACAAGATCTGTCCATCGGCGGCCACCGCGTCCACATCGATCTCCTTGGCCTCGGTGAGGAACTTAGATATGACCACCGGATGTTCACGGCTCACCTCGGAGGCGGCATTTAGATACGTCTCCAGATCCTGATTCGAATAGGCCACATTCATGGCGGCACCTGATAGGACATACGATGGCCTGACCAGGCACGGATAGCCCACTTCCTCGCAAAATTCGATGGCAGACTGAAGGTTAGTTAGCTCCTTCCAGCGCGGCTGCAGGATACCCTTGCGATCAAGCATCCGTGAGAACTTGAAACGATTCTCGGCACAATCGATTGATTCGGGCGATGTGCCCAGAACTTTGGCCTGCTGGCGATGCAAATCCATGGCTATATTGTTGGGCAATTGGCCGCCCATCGAAAGGATAATGCCGTCACTGGCCTCCATTTCGTAAATGTCCATGACCACCTCGAAGCTGATCTCCTCGAAATATAGGCGATCGCACATATCATAGTCGGTGGACACCGTTTCCGGGTTATAGTTAATCATAATCGTTGGTCGCTGCAATTTCCTCAGCTCCCGCAGACAGCCGACGGCACACCAATCGAACTCCACCGACGAACCAATCCGATAGACGCCCGAGCCGACGACAATGGTGTGACCGCCGGGAAAGGACACATCATGCTCGCTGCCATTGTACGTGTGATACAGATAGTTGGTGCTCGCCGGCCATTCCCCGGCCACCGTATCGATCTGCTTGACATACGGACGGATACCGAGCTCCTGACGCTGATGGCGAACCCCCACTTCGCTGCTCTTGACCGCCTTGGCGATCTGCTTGTCAGAGAAGCCGGCACGTTTAGCCAGCAACAGCAGATCCATCGACATCTGGCTGCCCGCTCTAATGATATCCGAATTCAATTCAATAATCATTTGCAGCTTTTCCAGAAACCAACAATCAATTTTGGTCAGCGAATGCAGCTCTTTGATGCCCATGCCCAATCCTAAGGCAGCGGCCAGGACAAAGGGTCGACGATCTGTCGGCTCCGATAGCTGCTCGTAGATCTGGGCCTTGTCTAAAGTGAGGACATCGGGATCAAAGCCCAGCACATCGCTGTCCACCATGCGCAGAGCCTTCTGGAAGGCCTCCTCGAAGCTCCTGCCAATGGCCATCACCTCGCCAACGCTCTTCATGGAGCTGCCAATGTGCTTGCTCACACGCACAAATTTGGCCAGATCCCAGCGTGGTATCTTCACCACACAATAATCCAGCGATGGCTCAAAGCAGGCCGTCGTATTCCCCGTCACCGAGTTCTTAATCTCCGGCAGGGGCAGTCCCAATGCCAGCTTGGCGGCAACATAGGCCAGCGGATATCCAGTTGCCTTGCTGGCCAGCGCCGAGCTTCGTGACAGCCTCGCGTTCACCTCGATGATGTAATATTGCTCCGAGTGCGGACACAACGCATATTGGATATTACACTCACCGACGACACCAAAATGTCGGATCACCTTCAGGGCGGTTGTACGAAGCATTTGGTATTCGCGATCGGAGAGGGTTTGCGATGGCGCCACCACTATACTCTCGCCGGTATGTATGCCCAACGGATCAAAGTTCTCCATGTTGCAAACGGTGATGCAATTGTCATAGGCATCGCGTACCACCTCGTACTCCACCTCCTTCCAGCCCTTGAGCGATTTGTCCACAATCAGTTGACTCGAATGGGCCAACGCCTGCTGGGCCAGGCTCTTCAGCTCCTCTCTGTTATTGGCAAAGCCCGAGCCCAAACCGCCCAGCGAGAAGGCAGCCCTGGCCATCACCGGATAACCAAGGCGATCGGCCGCCTCAAGGGCCTCGGCTACGGAATAGACCGCCTCTGAGGGCGCCACCTGCTCCCCAATCTCATTCACACGATCAGCAAATAGCTTGCGATCCTCCGTCTCAATGATTGATTGTATGGGCGTGCCCAGAATGCGGACATTGTATTTGGCAAAGACACCGGCCCGTTCCAGTTCGACGCCGCAATTGAGTGCCGTTTGGCCGCCAAAGGTGAGGAGGACACCGTTCGGTCGCTCCGATTTGATCACCTGCTCCACATAGTGCGGTGTCAGCGGCAAGAAATAGCACTTGTCCGCCATTCCCTTCGATGTCTGCACCGTGGCTATGTTCGGATTGATTAGCACCGTCTGAATATTGGACTCCCGCATGGCCTTGATGGCCTGCGATCCGGAATAATCAAACTCGCCGGCCTGGCCGATAGATAATCCACCGGAGCCCAGGATGAGCACCTTGCGTGGCTTCACCGTAGGCGTAGGATCTGCATGCAGACTAATCGATGGCTTCAGGCGCTGCTCAATTAGCTGCGGTATGGTTACATTTTCGCCGCGGCGCTGAATGATCTCCATGAAGACATCGAACAGGAATTCCGTGTCCTGAGGTCCGGCATGATGCTCCGGATGGAATTGGACCGAAAAGTAAGGCTTGGTGGCATGAACGATGCCCTCGTTGGTGCCATCGTTGGCGTTCACAAATAGCTCTGACCAGCCGTCGGGCAGTTGCTCCAGATCCACGGCATACCCATGATTTTGGGAGGTCATCAGGCAGCGTCCGGTGGCGCGATGCAGGCAGGGCAAGTTGTGACCTCTGTTACCATACTTCATCTTGTGTGTGGAGCAGCCGATGGCCTTGGCCAATAGCTGATGGCCCAGGCAAATGCCGAAAACCGGCTTGTTGCTACCATTCTCCAGGACTTGGCGCACCTTTTGGGAAAACCATGGAATATATAGGGGAATATATGGACTCGTCTCGACTCACCTGCTGAACGATCTGATCGCAGTTTTCCGGATTGCCGGGTCCGTTGGACAGAAAGAGGGCATCAAACTGCTCATCCTCGAGACGGGCACTCCATGGCAGCAGCACAACCGAGGCGCCACGATCCAGCAGACAACGCAACTGATTTAGCTTTAGGCCACAGTCCAGGATAGCGATGTGCGGTCCCTTGCCCTGGGGATCGCCAAACACTCGCCTCTCCGACACACTGCACTCCCGGGCCAAGTTCCTCGTGTTGGGATCCACGAAACTGGACTTGGCTAGACAATTTTTACCCGGCTCCTCGTACACAATCCTGCCCAGAAGGCTGCCCTGTTCGCGCAACTTCTTGGTGAGTGCCCTTGTATCGATGCCACTGATACCGGGCACCTTGTGCTGCTGCAGCCATTTGGGCAGTGTCTTCCAGGTCCGCCAATGCCAAGCTCTGTCGGCCACCTCGGACACCACCAAAGCGGTAGCCTGGACAACGCCACCCAGCCACTCAAAGTGCTGGGGCAGACCGTGCTTATCCTCATCGTCCGGCGATGGGACACCATAGTTACCAATTAGTGGATAGGTCAGGACCAGAATTTGGCCGCTATACGAGCGATCCGTCAGAGCCTCCGTGTATCCGACCATACCAGTTTGGAACACCACCTCGCCATTAAATCCATCGGATGTGTTCTTGGGAATGTGGCCAAAGGGGAAGCCGGGCAGAACGGTGCCATCCTCCAGCACCAGGTAACACTTCTTGTCTGACATTCCCTCGTCTCTCTCTCTCTCTGTCTCTTTGTCTCTCCAGATGGGTTTCTGCTGGTGGTAGGTAAGAGGTGGATCTTAGAGTGGTTCTTTCCAAGTAGCCGAATCTTGAGAGTAAGGAATCGGTTATCAGCGAAGGCTACACATAATGTCACTTCGCTGATAAACCCATTCCCCCACTCGAGACTCTTTAATTAATGAGTTCTAGGTGTTTTTTTTTTGTTTGCAATCAAGGAACTTTGCCTTTTAGCATTAGGTATTAGTGTAATTGGAGTACGTAAATATTTGTATTAAGCTTTAGTTTTTGCGATTCTCCTTCATAATAAGAAATACATTTTCATTTATTTTGATATTATTCATATTGTATTGATACAAAGGTTATAAAGGGGATTATATGTACACAGAGGTCCCCGTTTACCTTTTAAAATAAATTCAAGAAGAAAAATAAAGGAATACAGCGTAGTTATAGCTCGATTTTAGGGCTCCTTTTCAGCTAACTTATAAGAAATGAAAAGCAAAATAGTATTAATAATATCTTGTAGGTCTCTTAACTCTGAAATAAATTAATTTGAAATATTTTAGTCTCGATTTTCGTTTGTTAAATAAATAAAAACGTTACATTTCTCTGCTAAATAATCGTTTTAGGTGCCTCAAAAGTATTTATAATATTTTGTAGAACTCCTAATTCTCAAAAATCGTTTAATTTGTGCGATTTTTTCCGATGTGTGACTATAAGTTGTAATCGCTAGTGAAAGTAATTCAAGGTTTCGATTTTTTATATATCGAATATATGGAATTTACAATTTCAACAGCATTAAAAGAAATTCGAAATACACGCCACAAAAGCAACATGTGTTTGGCCCCCTTTATTCACCTTTACACTCTCCCTCATATGTATATGTATACATATATCATATACAGACGACCCCAAGCTGAGAGAGCAAAGCCCGCAAGCCGGCACATTCTCTATCCCACTTCCACCCGGAGCTTAATCGGCGGCTGTCTGGCAACATGTTGCCCAGGAAGTACTACATCAACAAAGCGAATGGAGAGCGCAACAGAAAACTGATTGGGAATGGTTGACATCGGGTGCTTATCAAGCGGTTTAATCTATTGCTATTGCTATTGATGGTTTGTTTACGCAGATAAAAAGAGATAGATGTCTCTGTCTGTCATTCGGATTCTCTCTGCTTCTCGGCTTTCGTTTATGTGAGTAAATGCGTACATGTATGTGTGCTTAAGCACGTGTATAAAGTTCAGCGTGAACGTGGGGCCAGTTTTTGTTTTGGAAACACACAATAACAATAACAAACACACAATTCCAGACGAAATTGGAGGCCAATTAGATGAAATTGTGAATTTAAATATGTGTATCAATTAAATAATATTCGTAAACCTTTATAATCGCAATCCTTTTGCACGCACCCGTAAATTCCTTGCGAAGTTCTCCCTTTTTTTTGTTGCTCTGCCTGCTGTTGCACCTGCACTTGTAGTTGTGAGCGAGCACGTTTTAGTTTCTTGAACGCGGCTTGTGGCTTTGCTTCCGATTGATAACACAATCAAGCGGCGAATTTATAAGAGAGCTCCGAAAGAAAGTTGCTTTACTTTTAAACTTCAAATTGATGGATGGACGCGTGCGCTCACTGAGCGGCGGAAAACATTCCAATGGTTATAGGGATGTGAAATATATATATATATATATCAATATATCGATACTTCTTTTAATAAAAAAAAAGGTTTGCATGGAATATACTTTTCTTATTGTCAAATGGGTTTTATTTGTAATTAATTATATAATCATAGTTTTAAAGAGTTGTTTTATATATCAATATACTTTGGTTGAATGCGTTTCGACAACTTGCTTAAGTAATTGCAAATCATCGTTTTTAGGGCAATACCATTTTTCCTAGTCTCACACCAAGGCAGATAACTCTGCTGTGCTTTTGGTGGCAAGCTTGGCTTTCAAATGATTCTCTCATGAACCCGTTTTAATTAAGATTTCAAGAATTGGTTTTCGTTATACATTTTATTGATTCTTTAACAAATTAACCCATTAAAGGACAACGGTAGGGAACACCACCGCGACAGCAATACTCCCTGCCCGCCTGCAGATTGGTATTAACCCATTGGTTGTGACAGTTTTTGATGAACAAATAGGCGCGTTCCTTGTGGCAATCGTGACCCAAAGCGGAGCAAACAATATTTGCAGAATTTGGCAGGTGCTGAACGATCTGTAAATAATATATATGTCACTGTAAAATATATATCGATACAATGGCGATAATTTCGATTACCAGATAATATTTAAACTGTATGCATTCTTATCGAACTTAAATAAATTGAAAATATCAAATACATAGCTTGTTCAGATAAATCGAAATTAATAATTTTTAATTGAATCCCATGATATAATTTTACTTATCGTTTTAGTTATTTGTCTACCAAATTAATCGGAATACTCACCGCTTCTAGGCACTTGGTTTGGCACTGTTTGCGACCAATGGCATTGCAGGGGAACATTCGATCTAGTTCCTGGTTAATCAATGGAGCCGTGGGCAAACCATTTGGAATTTGCGAGGAGAGGAAAACACCACAGGTGCAGGGCACTGGTTGATTATCGGGTGATGCCACGGCAGCGACTGCTGGCGTCGGTGGCGTAGGAAGGGTGTTGATCAACGTACTGGATGTGGTGGGGCTTATCGGAATGGTTGTTTGATTGACCGATTCTACTTTCTTGGCGGCCACATCTCCTGGTCTTGTCGACGCCTCTACCGACATAGATTCAATGGTACTCGTACTGGTACTAGTATTATTAAATGATTCGTCACTGATTTCCAACTCGCTTTTGGGCGTTGTGGTTACAATCACAAATTCAACAGCCGATGGCCAATATTCTTCAGTGACGGTGGTGGTAGTAGTAGGTGTGGTGGTCTCTGGCTTGAGTCCCTTGGTCCTTAATTTCTTCTCCTTTATGTAATTATTTTTGCCATAAAGCGGCTTTTTGTAGGCAATTTTCGAGCACTCCTCCAAGTGGATGGCCAGCAGAAGCACCAGGAGCAGCAAGGAGTTCTTAAAGACAGCTGGAAACATAGATAACAAGTTAGAAACTATATAAATAAATGCCTCAAATACTAATACTTATACGAAATCCTTTAAAATTCGTATGGTTTCTTTACGATCTTACCCATGTTGTTCTCTCAGAAACACTAATTACTTCAGCTGCTTGAATCAACCATTTTATAAACCATTTTCCACTTGGCTTGCACTTTTTCAAGTTCTTTTCGGCTTTCACATTTTCTTTGTTTTTCTTCTTATTCTTTGCAACTTGTTTAAGTTCTTTGGGTTTTCTCTTGGCGACGACCCTCCATGAAGTTCAAGTTGTGAGAACCGAGGAAATTGGGTCAAGTTTATCTCTGATTAAGCAGAAATTCTCCAAGAAGAGTGCAATTCATTCATTTAGCATGAAATTTAGACTTTTTTGCATACTACTTCCAAAAATTATTTGAAAATATATAAATATTTATAAACATATAAGAGAAATAGTCTGTATAAAAACACTTTTATATACATATATAAATCATATATAGCCCAGATATATTTATAACTAAGCTATAGAATTGGTGTATAAAAGCTTTAATTTATTATTCTATTAGCTTCTCCGCTCAGTCAGATTCTGCATCGATTTCATTTTCGATGACGGCTGAATTTATCGTCCTTGGAACTGTCTTCGGTGAGCCGTAGTTCCCGCCAGAAAATTATTTGATTATTTTTCTATGAGTTTTCACTTTTATTGTAAAATGGTTATAATATAAATATTTTTCTTGGCGCTTTTTTGGTCTTGAAATGTTCATTGCGGATATGGTGAGAAATGCTAACATCTGATGGTGGTATTTGTTGGTGAGATTATAAGGGTGACTTTTTGCAGTTTGGTATTTTTTAGCAGCTGTTAAACAGCTTATTGTTGCCAATTAATAAGCCAATTGTGCACTTCAAATTCTTCCTTACTAATTTGATTTAATACCATCAAATTCCATCCGGTAATTATTCGTGAATGAAAAAATTATGGGCAACATAAATAAAAATTAATATTCTCAGATGCGAACAGGGTATTTTTCCGTCGCCGTTACTAAAACACAAACTACTTTTAGGTGGTTCAGAAAAGTTTGAACCAAGTCATTTGCTGTTGTTGGCCTGCGAGCGGAGTGCCTGCATACCCAACCGATCTTTGATTTTTAGGGAGCGGATAGAAACGAGAACAGCTGATTAATACATGTTTTGCTTATGTTTTGCTGATATTATTTGCGTACACTTTTATATATTTATTATATGTTTATATATATTTAAAAAAAAAAACAATAAAAATAAATATATTTAAAAAATAGTGTGGCCTGAGCTTGTTTGGTTAAATATACCATGGAAATGGTATATACTATTTAAAAATATTACTGAAAAGCGCTTTGCGCTTGGCGATAGCTGTTTTACAACAGATAGTTGGTCACAAGTAAAATGTGATTGAAGGCGCTTGGAATGCAGAATAAAGCCATTTTACAGCCATTAAAAAAAACTTGAAACGAAAACGAAAAGGATGCGAAGCTGTACAGCTGATAGGTGAGCTGTGTGACCGCCGTGCATCGCTGCCGATATATCGCCCGGCCATCCGTTGGGGGATTCAAGCTTTTGGGGCATTTTGATTGCAACTTTGTTTGGTCACACTGCATGTTACATCATGTGCCATCAAAATAACTAAATTTTATTATAAATTTGCCGCAATAAAAGCTTTTCTAGCGGTCCTGCAACTGGACTCCATATCGGCCCGAGCGGTGGCAATGTACGTGCATTCGAAGATCGAGCAACGCTATCCACGCATCTGCATCTGAGCCGGGCGAGCAACGAAATACCGAGAGTGTAAACGAAACACGCAGGCAGCGCACGAAATTAAATATAAATACAAAGAATCTAGCTAAATAAAACAATACGCGCGATGAGCGAGAGCAGTAACAATCAGGTTAGTTGACGAAGGGCGCGAGAGGGAGAGGGAGCGAAAGCGAGAGCGTAAACTTAATCAATTCGTCAGATTACGCACACAATTGCCAAAAAAAAAAAAAAACAAATAAAACCTTTGCTTAGATTATTTTCGCCTGTTTTTGTGCACTTGTATTTGTTGCAGCGCAATTTGTTCGCCTGGTTAGTGTGTGTGTGCAATTTGCGCTGCGGTATTTTCCTTTTTGTCATACATATGTATGTATTTACACATGTATGCATAATTATTCGATTATTCCATCATTCCATTTTCCTTTCCACATTTCCCACCTTTCTGTTTTTGCCTTTGCTTTAATTTTGTATATCTTTTCATTTTCATTTCAGTTTTGTGACGTTGATTTTTGAGCAGGCCCCCAAAAATAAAAAAAAAAATACAAAAAAGAAAAGAAAAACACACAAAACAAAACATAAATTCCGAGCACAGCCAGAAAGAAGCAGGAGCACGCCCGGCCCCCCACTGACTAAATTCCATTTAGAGTTCCGCGCGGTCCGATTTGTTTTTTTTTTGTGTTTCTCCGGGCGCGTTTCCTGGAGTTTCCAGGAGCGGAGGAGCTGGAGGAGCCCCCGGCGAAGTTCTGTCCATTGGCTGCATACCTTTTGTTTTGTATCGCAATTCTCTTCTTCCCTTAACTCCAACAAAAATCGCATACGAAATACCAATTTGGACATCGAAATGGCGGCATACTTGAACCGCACCATCTCGCTGGTCACCGGGCAAACGGGCCCCGCCGCCGATGATGACGATCGTCACTCCTCGTCCACGGACACATCGCTGACAACCACGGGCTCAACGACACCGGGTGCGAATTTTCTGCCGGAAACGCGGCTCTATCAAACCAATGACAAATCACCCCTCCAGATGTTTGTGCGGGCCAAAAAGAAGATCAATGACATCTACGGCGAGATCGAGGAGTATGTCCTGGAGACGACCACATTTATCAATGGTAAGTTTTGTCCTTCAAATGTTGAGGCTTCTAGTCTGCGTTTTTTTTGTCAACTAAAAGCTTTTTGAATACACCTCTTAACACGTTTATCCTCACTACCATTTTCTTAAAGGATACTGTAGTTTATCGAATAGGAATCCCTTACGAACTCACAGTTTCTTCCACGTTTCTCGTGTTCCTCTCTTTCGGTTCGAATTTTCTCAGCTAAGCTTGGGCTAAGCCTTACGCTCTTTTAATAACAAAATGTAGAGAGCGGAGGATTCGGTTAAGCGCTCGCTCACTGAGAGTCACCAGGAGTGAACGCACGTTTTTTTTTTTTATCGCAACTAGTAGATTCCGACGGATATGCAAGAAAAGCTAGTACTTATGAAATTCTCTTTCACTTTACATCATTTTTTGTAGCCTTGCATGCGGAGGCGGAGATCGTGGACAAGGCGGAGCGTGAGCTGTTCGAGAGCTATGTGTACAAGGTGGCCGCTATCCGGGAGGTTCTGCAGCGGGATCACATGAAGGTGGCCTTCTTTGGACGCACCTCCAACGGCAAGAGCTCGGTGATTAATGCCATGCTGCGCGAAAAGATCCTGCCTAGCGGCATTGGCCACACAACCAATTGTTTCTGCCAGGTGGAGGGCAGCAACGGCGGCGAAGCCTATCTCATGAAGGAGGGATCCGACGAGAAGCTCAATGTCGTGGTAAGTTTAAATCTCCTAGGGCGAGTGTCCACACTAGTTTACCATATCTCTCCTCGGCCGACAGAATATCAAACAATTGGCGAATGCCCTGTGCCAGGAGAAGCTATGCGAAAGCAGTTTGGTTCGCATCTTCTGGCCCCGCGAACGTTGCAGTCTGCTGCGTGACGATGTCGTCTTTGTGGACTCACCCGGCGTGGATGTGTCAGCCAATTTGGACGATTGGATTGATAACCATTGCCTGAACGCCGATGTCTTTGTCCTGGTGCTGAATGCCGAATCCACGATGACGCGTGCGGAGAAGCAATTCTTTCATACCGTCTCCCAGAAGCTGAGCAAGCCGAATATCTTCATATTGAACAATCGCTGGGATGCGTCGGCCAATGAGCCCGAGTGCCAGGAGTCGGTAAGGTCTTACTTTTGGTGGGTTGCTGCCTCGTAGTCGTATCTCTTAAAGGCCATTTTCTCCTGGCATCTTTCTCTATCTCCCCTTATTGTTGTTGTCTCTCTTGTTCACGTGTGTGTTGTGTCTTTTATTTTCGTTTACCAACCAACCAATCAAACAACCAACAAACTATCCACTGTACCATCAACGCCAGGAACTGGCTAAGGTAATGAATGATGAGCTAGACCCCATATCCCTTCTTGCTTGCTTGCTTCCCTGCCTGCTTCCGACCGGAGATAAAGAGAGAAAGTGTCCCGAATCCGCTTTTGATTCTGTTACTTGGACTTCGGCTCTAGCCGGAGGGATATAGCACAATCTTTGTGGCGTTACCCTTACCCAAATGCCTTATCATATCCGCTTAGGTTAAATCCCAGCACACTGAACGCTGCATCGACTTTCTCACCAAGGAGCTGAAGGTGAGCAACGAAAAGGAGGCCACCGAGCGTGTCTTCTTCGTTTCCGCCCGCGAAACGCTGCAGGCGCGCATCGAGGAGGCCAAGGGCAATCCGCCGCATATGGGCGCCATCGCTGAGGGCTTCCAGATGCGCTACTTTGAGTTCCAGGACTTTGAGCGCAAGTTCGAGGAGTGCATCTCACAGAGTGCCGTCAAGACCAAGTTCCAGCAGCACAGTTCGCGCGGCAAGAGCGTCTCCGGTGATATGCGATCCATGCTGGATAATATTTACGAACGGATAACCATATTCCGGAATCTGAAGCAGGACCAAAAGAATATGCTCACCGAACGCATCCAGGGCACCGAGACCCAGATGATGCAGGTTACCCGCGAAATGAAGATGAAAATCCACAATATGGTCGAGGAGGTCGAAGAGAAGGTGTCCAAGGCCCTCAATGAAGAGATCTGGCGTTTGGGCGTTCTCATCGACGAATTCAATATGCCCTTCCACCCTGAACGCCTGGTGCTCAACATCTACAAGAAGGAACTGAATGCCCATGTGGAGAGCGGCCTGGGCAGCAATTTGCGTGCCCGCCTCTCCATGGCTCTGGCCATGAATGTGGAGTCCGCTCAAACGGAGATGACCGACCGGATGCATGCACTGGTCCCCAACGAACAACTGCTGGCCACCAGCACCAAAATGGTGGTGCGAACGCAGCCCTTTGAGATGCTCTACTCCCTGAACTGTCAGAATCTGTGCGCTGATTTTCAGGAGGATCTCGAGTTCAAGTTTAGCTGGGGCATTGCGGCGATGATTCAGCGTTTTACCGGCAAGGTGCGCGAGCGCAGCAAGAAGAATCAACCGGCGCTGGTCAACCGGCAGAGCAGTATTGGGGTGAGTTCGGCGATTCGGGGATTACCTCTCTTCTACTCCAGTCTATAAACATGTCGGCATTGCAGCACAGCGTCGTGTCGCCCGCGAGCACACCTGTGGAGGCGACAACGCCCGTGTGCCTCTTGCCCGGGCCCAGTGTGGCCGGCATTACGCCCGAGCAGCTATCGGTGATCTCTAGGTTTGCCATGACCTCCATTGGATCACAGGGCACCGTCGGTGGCCTGGTGGTGGCCGGCATTGTAAGTAACCCGCTCTCTTTCCATTCCCTTCGTTTCCGTTCTATCGCCTGACCGCAGGTGCTAATGAATCGCTTTCGGATGACCATAAAACCATTCCAGATGCTGAAAACTATCGGTTGGCGTGTCCTGGTCGGCGTTGGTGCTCTCTACGGCTGCATCTATCTGTACGAGCGCCTCTCGTGGACAAATTCGGCCAAGGAGCGTACGTTCAAGGGGCAGTATGTGCGGCATGCCACCAAGAAGCTCAAGATGATTGTCGATCTTACCTCGGCCAATTGCAGTCATCAAGTGCAGCAGTGAGTATCCTTGAGCGTCATGCGGCAATTACATTTGATTTAATTCATGGGGAATTCGCACAGGGAACTGTCGAGCACATTTGCCCGGTTGTGCCGCACGGTTGATACCGCAACCACGGACATGAACGAGGAGCTGAAGACGCTGGAGTCTCAGCTGAATGTCCTCGAGGGCAATCAGAAGCAGCTGAAGCTGCTGCGCAACAAGGCTAACTACATACAGAACGAGCTGGACATCTTCGAGCACAACTATATCTCGCCGCAGTAGGGAGAGTCCTGTCCTATATGATGGGGTCGTTTAGGCTGTGGTTCCTCCCATCGGAAGCTTTTAAAGTGTGTAAAAATCAAGGCGATCCACACCTCTTACGGCAACGACAACAATTAGCCCACTTTTCCCCCAACATTTTTGTTTTTTATTTCCTGCTCTTTTTTTTTTTTTTATAAATGCATGATTCGAACAATCGATTTGTACATCATTTTTGTTGCCCATTTCTAGAGTAGTGATTATTGTATTTTTTACTCTTGAACTGCTGTTGTTGTTGGGGAAAGGACCCACAAAATATATACACATAATAACCCCACTTGCTGTGAGCATGGCCCCTCCTCATATAAAGGAAATCCAATTCGATTTACTTTCTAATAGAACGTTCTTGTAATTATACAAATTTTTGTTTTTTTTTCTTAATCGGTTATTAGAATAATGAGACGACGCTGCACACATATAATATGCATATAATTGCATCATCATGCTATGGGGGTGTGCGTGTTAATTGTTAATGGATGATTCAAGAACGAAAACGAAACAAAATAAATAATATTTATGTAAGAAAGTGTTGTTTGATTTCCGCTTCACTAAGTACTAAGTTATTGGGTTAGTTTGCCGAAGTCGCACGAATGTTGATAGCGTGCTTGTGCGGGCAGAGCGCCAGCAGAGAAAGCTTCGACATGGGACCATTGATTTAAAGGCCCTTAAACGCGCATATTTGATCTCTTCTTGGTTGCAATTAAAACCAGGGTTTGACAAGAATCTTAGACAATATATGTAACAAATCCGATCATTTAAATCGTAATTAATTTGGAGTAAAGTATTGAGAAAAAACATTAACAAGATTAATTGTTGAAGGAACCCCCTATTCGCATAAAATAATAAAACAAGAAAATTGTTCTTAAATATATTTGAATACAAATGATTCCCAATAATCAAACCTAATCATTTCGCTGACCTCCTTCCTCCCCTTAGGTGATTACGTAATATATGTTTTAAGATTACTAATTCAAATAAAGTTTAAAAAAAATAGCAACCTAATAAAAAGTAACAAAAAACTGGTTCCAAATTGAACTGAATGATAATTTTGCCTAACTAACTTTGACCCATTTAGTCTTGTAATTAAAAGATAATCATTTATTGTTTATATTTTATATTTTTTAATCGCATCTCATCAGTTTGGATCACACAGTTGGTTATTATAATTATTATTATTATTACATCTATTTTATTTCATGGTTCCAAGCTTTTCAAAAGCATTCGTTACTATTCAATACAAAACGTACAAAATTTGTATAATTTCACACAGAAATAAATAGGTTTTTGGAATACAATACAATATATATATATATGTATGTAGCTACAGCTTGAACTTTCTTTGTTTATCATCAGTAAATACAATACTTGGTTAAAATTCTTATAAAAAAAAGAAAACAAAACTCTAATTAAAACTCTACTACTTTTTCTTTTTTGTTTTTGGTTTTGAACTTAACTCACTGCCGAAAAACTAATAACAAAAGGATTAAGTTTTGATATGTTTTTGCCATTAAAAAAAAAGAGGAGCGCATATTGCAGGTGCGTGTGTGTGGTGTGTGTAGTGTGTGTAGTGTCTTTGAGTTCGGTAAAGGCGCTGTAAGGCAGTCCCAGTGGGTTCTGGCTCGAAGGCTGCCCTCCGTGCCGGCCCCCTACAAAGCTTTTGTTTATAATCTCCAAAATCCAGCTTGAATGGTGGGCGGATCGGTTCGATTCGGTTGACACAACTCACAGCATACTTCAGAGGAAGTACGGCGTTGTGTTCTGCTTGGGTATCACCCGTTCCGCATCTGGTACCGCCAGAAAGATCTTTGTCTGACGCTGTTGCGCCGTCTCAAAGCTGAGGATCGCCGCCACGTTGCCGCAGCGATAGCAATAGTTGGGCGCCGACCAAACGGTGACCAGCTTGCCCTCGAACATGTACTTGATGCCCTCGTTGACCAGCTGGTGCGCTCGACATATCAAATCCAGATTATTGATCGCCATAAAGTCCTTGGTTACATTCTGTCCGAATAGCCAGCCGGCGCCGCGTGGACTTTGACCCCAGTACTCTTCCATGTCCTCGGGATCAGACCACACCAAATCGCAAAAGGCACCCTTGTACGGTATCTCGCCATTCCGTTCGATTGTCCGGATTTGATCCAAGGTGATGATCTCGGGACTTAGGCCGCCGTGAACGCACAGAACCTCCTCGTCGATGATCTAACGAGAGAGATAGTATGAGTAATAATCGCTATCTTAGTAGGAGTAGGACATACGGCAGCGATGGTGAGCAGATCAAAGACCTTGCAGCAATACTTCCAGCCATTGGCATTGCCGTACTTGCTGAAGCACTCGTCGAAGAAGCCATACACCTTGGTTATCTGCCGGGTCTCGTGGTTACCGCGCAGCAGCGTTATTCTGCTGGGGTAGCGCGCCTTTAGGGTCAGCAGGCGGGTGAACGTTTCCAGTGAGTAATAGCCGCGATCTACAAAGTCGCCCATAAATATGTAGTTTGTGTCCGGCACCTGGCCGCCCGTCCGGAACAGCTGCTCTAGGTCGTAGAACTGTCAGATGAAACGAAACAGTTTTGTTTTAATTGGTTTTTGAAAGATCCCATGCTCGATCGATCCGCTCCCTCACCTGGCCATGGATGTCGCCGCAGACGGTGACGGGCGTGCTAACGGGCAGAATGTTTGTCTCCTCCAGCAGTATGTCGCACACCATCTCGCAGAGATTTTTCAGCTCATTCTCGGGCAGGTACTTGCACTCCTTCACCGTTTCGATCCACCTGTCCACATCGCCCATATCGTTGTTGTTTTCCCACTTTTTACCTACAAAATAGTCTGCAAAATCCGTGTTGATTTCGCGTTTAGTGTGACCGCGCCGCGTTCGCGCCAAAGTCCGCTAAAACAAGACAAAGCGCTTGGATGCGCTCGTGGACAAACCATAAGCAAGGCGCGCCTAAAGTTTAAACATTACTGAAGTGGATAAAGCGAACCCTGTTTATATTCACTAACTATGGCATAGTTATGTTTGTTTAACTAATTATTATTAGCCCTACTTACTTATTCTAAGTTATTATGTTATTTATTTCAATTTCAACAGTATTAGTATGGTTCAAAACTGAACTGATCTTTATTCTTATATTATATTATACTTATAGTTATAGTTTTCTTATTTTTAGATGCAAAATTTATCCATAATTGATTGTGCTAAATACACCAGGAAGGTTTTTTTCTATAATTATAGCATGTGTTAGTAAAGTTTCAAGCCAGCTGTCATATACTTCAAGGAAAAACCCGATAAATGTGTACACACTGGCCAACAAGTTTCCCCTGTTATCGATAGTTGCGTTTTCTATTGACAAATTGTAGGTTCAGATTTAAATTGAAATTTGAATGCAAATCTCACCTTGGCGGTCTCTTTGTCGCTTCCTTCTATTTTTAGCCATCCAAAATTAGTCGCAATTAGCTCTCTGGTCTGCCACAAATCATAATTAGTCTGCGCTGAAAGCTTCCACTAAGCACACCTTTTATTATTATTCTTATTTTTTGTTTACCCCCCCCCCACTCATCGTATTTTTGTTTTCGCTTACTTAAAAATAATCACGCTTTTAAATTTTATTGCCATGGCACGCTGCTAGCTTGTTGCTGTTTGTTTTGCCTGCCATTTTTCCACGAGAGAGAGAGTGTTAAGGGTTATGAGAAGCGTGCTGGCATGCGTTTCGTTTCGTTTTCGTTTTCGGTTCGCGTTCTTGGAAGGTGGCAAGGGTTAATGGCCGTGGCGCCTGCGGGGGCTTGTTTAGAGTCTCATTAGCACGCTGCCATTTGATTGCTGTTTTTTTTTTGTTTTTCTTCTTGTTGTTTGTTCGCTTGCCTTTCAGGTGTACACCACCGCCGAGCATCTTAAAAATGGAAAGTACAGGTGACAATTACCATATAAATGGGGGAGAAATTCAAGTATTTGTGGAGTACTTTTTAGCGCAATGCCGGGTTTTAATAATATTTTCTCAAATATTCCACACAGAAATCGGTTTCCTGTTGAAAACCAATAGAATACATTTTAAAGCATACTTTTGTCAGTAATTTTACTGTATTTACAACCATTTCTGTGGCACTCCTGCAGGTGTTTTTATAATATATCGAATAAAGCCAACAAAAATTCCATCTTAAAGTTTTTTTTTTAATTTGAATTTTGGGAATTTCTAATATATGTTAATACTAAAAATAAAAGTATGTTCTTTTTGGAATAATCATGGTTGTCCTTTTTTTGTTTTTCCTCGATTATACGTACATATAAAAATGCCCCTCTTGATCTTGGGCCCTTCTATCATTCACTCCAGTTTCGGAGTGATGGCGTGCTCCATCATTAGTGCCGTTACTTTATGTCCTTCCGTTTTTGGTATTCGTCCTCGTCCTTGTCCTCGTCCCTGCCTGCTTTTTGTCCTTTCGCCACTTTGGTGCGTCTTTTGGCAATCGCACTGAACTTCTGGCTTGGCCCCGCTCTCCGAATGTCCTTTCGTGTTCCCTTTATCCTTCCATTGTTGCCGGCCGTCGCTGTTTGTGTCCGCCTGGCACAATGTTGACAATTAAGTTAAACTTGTTTTCTTACTTCGTTTCGTTACGTTTCGCCAATTTCGCTGTCTACGGTCCACCGTCCCGCCGTCCCGCCGTCCGCCGTTCACGTCTCCCTCTAAAAGTCAAAGTCCTGTCGTCTGCGGCTGATGTGGCTGATAATTATGTGCCCCCTGCATGGACTTCTGGACTTCAGGACACAAAGGACATCATTTTGGCAGCACAGAGACACGCTCAAAAAATAAAGAAAGAAAACAATAAGAAAAAAAAAAAATTCGACTCAAATCACGAATTTCAGACGCAGAGGCAGAACCTAATTTAATTAGAACGAAATGTGCTTCCCAAAAAAAAAATGTAATAAACTATCAACTTTTTTGAATATAAAATATACGAGCTGAGGGAAACGCCGCAGAGTTCGCTGAGGATTTTAAATCACTCAAAAAGTTGCCTAAAATTATGCAAAACAATTTAAACAATGTGTTGCGTATGGAGAAATTTAGTACAACGCGTCTTAAGGCCTATTTTTTGAAAGCGTTAACTATTTTAAGCCTGAAAGGGAATATATTTGTTTGGAAATATGATCCCTTAGATTAAATTACACGTCTATGGTAATATATGAAGCTTAATATAATATGATAAACTGTGTTTCCCTTTCTGTCAGTGGACAATGGGAACTGTGAGTGGGTGAAGCATTGAAAACAAGCGAGAAATGGTCAACAGTGGAGCATTTCATTTCTTTGTTTTTTCGTCACTTTTTTGTTTTTCTTTTTGGTTTTTTTTTTTTGTTTTTGTGATTTTCTTTTTTTTGGCATTGTCTGCATGCTGGTCATTTTAGCCGGCTTCCCTCTTATATATTGTTGACGTTTTGTTAACTTGTTTTTTCCTGTGCTGCTGGCTGGCTGGCACTCTGTTGGCTTTTTGGCTGCCCTGGCCCTTGCTCTTGTCGCTTGAATTGTCGTCGAAAATTAAATAAAATTAATTACCGCGTGTGTTTGTATAAACACAAACACACATACAGAGATACGGAGATATACAAGACAGATACTGCCCACCGCCCACCGCCCGCCGCCCGCCGCAGCGTTTGATTCACGCGCGTGTGCCCAAGCGGCGACCTCAAGGAGCCCACAGTTGGCCCACAAAGACATCAACATTCATATCAACAACAGAAAGTCGTCACAGGAAACCGCAGCGCACGGCGGTACAAAGAATTTCCAACTGACCAAGTCCGGAGGTCGCTTTGTCATAACATTTGCCAGCTAATGAAGCGTTTATGAAAGGCCTACACACGCGCCCTGTTGTGGCTTAAAGGCTAAATTAATTATTTAATTGGGTTTATAACTTTAATTGGTTTCTAAAATGATGCCAGCAATAGCCTTTACTTAACCTAGCTTCCGTTGTGATCGACTCTGATCGAGCCGGTAGACGAGGCTTCACTGTAACCCGTGCGCCGGGGCGAGAGCGTGTCGACGGCATCTCTCCATCATCATTATCAACAGTTGCCATTCGAAGGAGGCTACTTGGTGGCGGCACAGCAGGCGAAATCAAGAGAATTGGCAACTGGCAAGCCTGGCAAGTCAGGACACCCGGACAGGAGTCCTCGCAGTCCGTAGTCTGTAGTCTGTAGCCGAGAGTCGGGAGTCGGGAGTGAGGAGTGCCGTGTTGCTTTAAATTATCTGCTGTTGCTGCCGGCGCCACCACCACCAGCCCCCCAATTCCAGAGAGCATCCTACTATTTAACGCTCCAGTTTTAACAGGCCTTTACACAGCAACACAAAATATACACCAAAAATAAGACAAA
>JAEIIG010016554.1:0-11525 GCA_018904695.1 Drosophila parvula
ATTTTCTTTTAATTTACTTAATTTTTTTTAACAAAATCAAATATATTTCTTATATATTATTTTATTTAAGATACAAAGACTTACTTTAATAATTTAATTAGAACCAGAAATTAATAAAAAACCACCTTCACAGAAATGTTTATTATTTCTCTCAGTGGCGCTTTTGTTGGGTTTTGTAATCAGAGCAAAGTAGAAGCAGACACATGACGGAATTACCGCCCCTGGCCCCTTCTCCTTCTTCGGCTTACGTGATTTCAGGCTGCCAAATCACGGATCGGGTTGAGGGAAAATTGTGGAGCGCACAAAATAAAAATAAAAAAAAATACCCGAGGAAATAAGGAAAAGCGAACACAAAAAATACAACAAAAATTATGCTGTCGGGCTAGCCAAATATTTCTATATGTGCGCGCTGCCATGATGAACCAGAATCGGCAAAGGAAAAAGTAAACTATGGCCAGATTTAAAGGGAGAGACGGGCAAAGCGAAAAGTTTGTGTGGCTCACGTGACATTTGTTTTGGCAAGTGTCCTTTTCCCCCCATTGTCGTCAAATCAGCGAATGTACCTGCAATGGAAAATTAGAAGGGTTAGTTGTATTCGAGTTCTCTCAGCTTTAAGGAGACGATTATTATGTCAAAAGGCAAACACATATGGGTTGTTCTGCTATATCTCACAATAAGTACAAGTTGATTCGGTTTTATGAATATTGTAAGGCCATTTCAGACTTTGTATCCATATTTATGAAGCCAGAAATGCGTTCAATCGGGATATTCTCACACATCCATTCTCCACAGTTATCCCAAACTAATTCGTAGCCAATCCATTCGATACCCTGCTTAAATTTTGTCACTTTAGAAACCCGGCACAGATATAGAGATGTGTGGCAAGTTTCTAGTCTGAGATCAATATGCGGGAAGATGCATAATTATAAACTCCACAACCAAACAAATAAATGTAATAAATAAGTACACAAACTATTGTTTATTTTTCCCAAATATTATATTTTTATTTTATGTATTTATACCCGGTACCCAAAGGCTACAAGGGTAATATAGCTTAGTGCCAACCGAGAAGGTATGTAACAGGCAGAAGGAAGCATCTCCGACCCTATAAAGTATAGATCAGCATCACCAGGCGAGTCGATTTAGGCGTGCCCGTTTGTCCGTCTGTCCGTGTACAACTGCTGATCTCAGAGACTAAAAAAGTTAGAAGTATCAACTTTGGTAGCTATAATAGTGAATTTCTTTCGTTCGTTTGCGATCGTTTTCTGAAGGCTTTAGTAAAAATCTAATAATAAACATAGGAGTTACTAAAGTTTCTACATTTGTGTTGGCACCACCAATAGGTTGTTCAACATGCTCCTAGCAATATTTGCTTTTATTTGGCTGTTGCCCAACATGTTCCTTGCAACATTTTTGTTTAGTGTCACCATTTTCTTTGCCTTTCGCCATAAACAAAGTCATTTAGCTTAGTAAATGTGCATTTAAATGATATGAATTGATTTTATTTATTTATTTTACTTTCTGCTGTAAATAGTCTTGTTTAAAATCAGGTGTTTACTATATCTCTCCAACCGAGTTTGCGATGTGAATGAGAATCCGGACCTCCCTGCTGTGGCAATGGAGTACCCTCATCTTCATCACCAATGACAAAAACATTCGACTCTGTCGTTGTTTTCGGAGGCTTCTTTTTCAATTTTTTTCCCTGTCCGACGGGCCAAACTCCAAATTTATCCTTATCGCTCTCCTTGTCATGTTTATCCACTGCGATCGACAGGGTATACGGTATGTGCGTGGTCGTGATGGGTTTTAAGCCAAAGGCCTTGTATATACTGCCCGGCTTTTGAACGGCTTTGTAAATGGCCCGAAGGCATCCGAACCTACTCCACTGGTAGCCTTCTTCACACTCCAACGGATCGTATTTGATTTTCCGAGATCGAAAGGACACAATCGGTGGCACTTGCATTGGCAGCGATGTAAAGGCCGCCGAAGCGTTGGACAAGTCAAGGGAGGCGTTCATTTCGTTGCAAGTTCCATGAAGCAACTGATGCAAATGCCCAGGTGGGTCGCACCTCTCAGAGGTGTGGCGAATCTAAGCTAGCGTAGCACTTCTAAGTGCAATTTAGCGGTTGTAAATCGCAATTAGTGAGCAGTGAGTGCGGGAAAACGTATGAGCAATCATAAATTTCTGAACGAATTTAATAGAGAATTCAATTCGAATTTGTTAGGGTTGGAAATCTCTTGATTTTAAATATTGAAATACATTTTAAGTTATATCATATAAATATCTTATAGTCCTGCACAACTACGGATGCAGATACGCGTCAGACACTTTGCAGATACTTTAGATACCAACTGGCATTAGGGCTCTTCCCGGCGTTTCTCTGCGTTTAAATTGTTCGCACTTGTCCCCGCAACTGGTCTCTTTCCCTTTCTACCTTGTTAATGGCCATTACGCCAGGATGTGTGTGTGTGTGTGTGTATGTGTGTGCGTTGAAAAGGTGCAAACGGAAGGATAGGTTGTGGTGGCAGGACTGGCAGGCTGGCACTTTCCCTGGTTAAGTTTGGTTAGCTGATTGTGCCAGCATTTCATCATTGCCTTTGCCGCTTCCCGTGTGCCGCTTTTAATGAGTGAAATGAAGTAGGATACTTGAATGCGGCAATTGCCAGCAGGTCGAGGGGCGCCACAAGAATGTTGAACTGATTGTGGAACACAGAAAGCTTAGTAGGTGTTTAATTTGATTTTATCACAACTTCATCTATTCAGATGGCTCCAAAGTCGTTGGAGTAACCACCATCAGCGTTACAAGCGAATGCAAAACAATAAAAACAGGACTTCAATCTTTCTGAGATTAAAGCAATCTAGGAAGCCAGAGAAATCGCCATCAAATTGCCAGGAAAACATGCCATCTGTACTGACTCCCTTTCCTCAGTTTCCGCTAATACAAACCATAATAAGCACTCTTACTACCCCAGCTTCGTTAGAAATATGATCACCCAACACTTTCCAAAAATAAAACTCATCTGGATCCCTAACGAAATGAGAAACAAACTCCCCTTAACCTACACCCAAAACCAAAACCTAAACGACATATCCTCTTTTTTAACTTAATACAACTAGAAAAACAAACTCCAACTGGTACCAAGAAATATTTAAATTTAAATCAAAAACTAAAATCTAAACAGAAGAGAACAAACCTTTATAAACCGATTTAGACGTGGCCACACATACTTAACAAACGCTCACTGCATCATATATGCAACGATCCTTATTCCTCCAGAATCCCAACCCAAAGTTCAAAGTCCCAATATATCGTAAAGTTCCTAAACAGTTCAAAAACCTCTTACAAATTATGAAACCAGCATCTATGTGAATAAATATAATATATGTAATATAAATATAAATATGAAACTTTATTTAAACACAAACCTATTCAAGTCCCGAGCAGAAGACTCGGCCTATTAGTTTAACACTAATTGCAAAATTTTAATAAATAAATAAATAATTATGATGTATAATATTTTTCTGTTGTCTTCAAAACTTCTGCAAACATCCCAATTTAAAGAATTACATCGAAATTAATTTAATTTCAGTATTATTTTTATAAGATTTTAAGATTATCATTTTAGTTTTCTCTATTTTTCACTTCTCATATATAATTTGTCCCAGAACTTTTGATTCCACCCTTGACTGGCCATTTAGCGTTCGCCATTTGTCACTGCTTTGCGTTTTCCGACCGGACATCGTGGCGTATGCGCAATTTCTGACAAGCAGCAAGGGAAATCAATTCTTAAACATACACAGAGTGATCCTGATGAGCATTAGACTGGAAGGAATGTTAACTTAAGCAAAGAAATAAACGAATTTTATAAGATTTTCCGAAACATATGAAATATTCTGTTTCGAAAATATTAAATACTATTTCGAACATTTTTTCAAACGATATATTCTGGGTTTCTTGGTGCAAAATTTGGTAAAAAGAAATGCCAAAGTAGAACCTGTAGAAACTTTAGAGGGCGTGTAAGAAATGTTGCAGGTGCGAAATGTCAAAGCAGTGGATCCTGGCAGCTGATGGACAGCAGTCTCGTCCTGAAACCGTTCAGGTTTGTTCCTCTTTTTTTTTTCTGTTTGCCCGTTTGTTCGTTTGTGCCATTGTCGTTTGCGAACTGTCACACGGAAGAGAGTGCACTAAAAGTGTCGCCTTACGGCAACTGACTCGGAAAGATAATCGGGAGGGGTGCCCCGCCGACTGGCGCCGTGCAACTTTTGATAAAGGTTTATCTGGGCTGGCGTTGCAGCTTACCTTTTTGGCCGGGCAACAGTTTCGGCTGACTGGCTAAGTTGGCTTCAAGTTGCCACCGACTTGACTGACTTGACTTTCATCATCATCGTCAAAGGGAAGGAGAAAAAAAAAGCACAACGAAGTATCTCGGTATCGTGATGTCGCGACAACTTTCGTTTTTCTTTCCCCTATTTCCCGGCTGCTGCTAGTCTTGCTTAGCATTTAATTATTTGAAAAATGCGCCATGGCGTTTTGAATTACTGAGAGAGCTGAGAAGCAGGAAGGAAATCGGATTGGATCGGATGTGGACAGGGCTAAATGTGCACCGATAGAAAGTAGAGCTTACTGCATGAAATTAAATGGAAATACATTTTTAGTTGAAGGAGTGAAGTAGATACATCCATCTGACAGTTTGGCTAACACTAAAAGCATCAAAATGTTGCGGCGCTGGCTGCCAAATGACATGATTTCTCAGTTCTGATTCGGCTGCCACTCTGCACTCTTCTTGGTCCGAATTTCCACATCTCCGCATCAACTTCAACTCAAGAACTGAATGAAACTTTTGCTTATCTGCGTCACAGCCACAAAACCAAATACCGACTCCAGCCAACCACATCGCTAACCCCCAGCCACATCCAAACACACTGTAAGAAATACAAATAAAATATGATCCTGCCACTTGTTTCTTGAATTAGTACCCAACAAAGCGGTCCTTAAATCAAAAGGGAAATTAGAGAGATACCAAAACATATTTACAACATGAGTGACGAGTTTATACTTGCTTCTTAGCTGAATTAGATTTAGGAAAGGAAATAAAATACACAAACAAATTACCAAGCTAAGCCTTCCTTGCTAAGATGCTAATAATATAATATAATATAATGCCTTTACAAGTATACAGGTTCTTATGTAGGCATCTTTAAGTATTATTCGAAGTTTAAAAATTGCCTTAAAATATGGAATCTGCAACACAAATTTCTCGCTTAGTGTACACTCTCCCTTTGCCAACGTCTTGAGGCAGATTTTTGCTTTTGTTGCTCCTTCTGCTGCTGCTGCTGTGCTGTGTTTTCTTTTTTCTTGCTGCGTTTTCCTTGGATGCATCAGTTTGTCTGGTCCTTGGATGGCTGGTTCTCCTTCTTGGCCCTGTTATTTCTACACATGCTCGTCCAGGACACGCTCTTTGTTGCTGTTTTGCAGCAACTACCGCCGCTGCTCCTGCTGCTGCTGATGTTTGTGCGTGTTTCATTTTATTTGTTGGCACAAAATTGGGTTTTAGTGGATTTTGTGGCAAATGATTTTTGCTGGTTGCCGTTACGCTTGCATAAACTTTAATTTAATTTTTGCCAAACGCCGAGCACAGAAGTTCCCCTGAGCAGCGGAACAAAAAGCAGACACAAAATAAAGAAAAGTAAAGTAGTAGCAAAAAAATTCGTACAACTCACATTTTCTCTCAATTTTAATAGGGGAGTATTACAAATAAAATATTACACCATTGTTTAATGTCTTTAATTTTGGTTTCTTAATATTTTTAGTTTTCTTAGACATTTAAAAGATATTGAATATGAACTAGAATATCCCCCAATATTACAAAAAAGAAGCATTATGCTATTATCAATCGCTGGTAACACTATATTCTGATCTCGTAGGTTGTGGATCTGCTGCGCTAAATAAATAATAATATTATATATGTATAAAGAAAGTACAATTTAACGTTGAACTAATTATTTAAACAAGGAATCCCAACAAAAGAAACAACTTAAAAGATAATCCAAAACAAAGCCTAAGTCAATAAAAATATCCTTGAATTAAAACCTCAGCCCACCTGAACTTAATTCCCAACCTATTAAAGCCAAAAGAACACAAATGAAAACTTTGAGATATTATATCTTCGGCACTCGTCTTGATCCGTAAAGTTTTCATTGGAGTTTCGCCACTTCTTCGATGATTTCGTTTCCCAATCGCTTTCAATCAACATTGTGCACGCTTTTATTGAATTGCATACATATTTTGCCGGCAAGCCACAGGACACGCTTCCATCAATTCAAATGTGTCTGCCAGCATCTGTCTATATATACAGTATATGTCTATCTATATAGAGAATATTTGGAACACAGGTCGGAGACACACCTACACACATGGTCGAAGTTTTTAAAGAAATGCACAAAAGTGCAATTGAGTTGAAAGACGTGCCAAAGGGCGTGCACAAGCTAGAAAAGCCATAAAAATGGCAGCTAAACGCTTCGAAGGAGCAGTAGCAGGAGCAGGAGCAGGAGCAGGGAGCGGGATGCCGAATGATCCTGTGCTCAGGTGAAAAATTATAGCGTAAAATTCATATTTGATGACTTTTTGATTGCCAAACCGAAAACGGCTGCTGCTGCTGCTGCTGGTGCTGCCCCGCCTCCATTGCCACCGAAATACGCCTCCAAGGCAATCCGCATCGCAATGCTCGACGTCAGGACTCTGCCTTTGCCTCGTACGGATTCACACAGCCACATAATGCTGGTAAAAGTGCTTTCAATGGCGTCATTGTCAAGCGTTCTTGCCACCGCCATCGCAATCATCATCGTCCTCATCGTTATCATCAAATACATATATATCCACCCACCTTCACCTGAGCTGCACTCAATGTACACTGGCTGATCCAAAGCAATGCCAAATCCTAGGGATTAAGCGGCTGCTGGCTGCGACTCGGATGGTTAGATGGATGGCAGCTGGGTGCTCCGGATTTTTCCCTTCATTTTTCCATATTTCGTATCGTTTGTCATCCTCGAGTCCTGATGATGATGATGATGATGATGATGATGATGTGCTCGAGTCCCCCGATTGGAGGCTGGGCCAAATACTTTCAATGGCTAAGGAGGACTGCGGTTCCAACTCTCAATATGAATTTTGCAGTTGCAAGGACTCGGATTAATGATTCCCTGCTTGGTGGTCACTTCAATAAAATTTGTCACTGAGTTTTCTCTTGAAAAAAGTGGACTAAACCTAAGCTAGAAACATATTTTGCATTTCACTTAAAAAAAGGTAAATGGTCAGGGGTTTTCCTTTATATTTATTTGAATAAGAAATGAGGACACTGGACTTAAGCCTCACAGGTAACATAGCTAGCTAAAGCAGATTATTATTATAAATTAGAATAACGTTTTATGATTTCGGATCTATACAATTTTTAACAAAGAATCTTTTAATTTATCTATATAACAAAGTTTATATTTTATTCCACAGATGATTCTCGATTGAGGACCGATTGGGGGAAAAAAAACAGACAGACAGACAGTATTCGCGACCCATTAAATCCCTAAAACCCATTAATCGCTTGACTCCTTTCTGTGTCAGTCAGCTAATTTCAATTAATGTAAAGGCACGAGGATGAGCCCTGAGCAAGGTCCTTTCAGGGTCCCACGCCCCCTCCCCATCTCTCAGTCCGTCTGCTAACTGCTAAATGGTGTTGATGTGACGGGCCACGAGTGCTGATGACACTAATGCTCGCACACAGGCACACGCGAACTCTGACCCATGCAGAGGAACCAGGACACGGGTCACAGGACGCAGGACGCAGGACGCAGGACCCGGGACACGGGACACAGGACGTCAATGTGTTAATGACTCGATGGCATTGCATAAAACGGCTACGCTAATTTGCATTGTTGTGCGAGTGTGGGTGGTCAGGCAAGTGTGTGTGTGTGTATGTCAGCGATGTCCTCGCTCTCGTCAGTAATGATTTGTGCCAGTTTTTACACTTTTTGTCGTTGTTGTTGTTGTTCCCCACGCAATTTCCGTGGCAACCTCGGCTTATGTCATACAATTAATAAAAGTTTTCACGACCCAAAAAAAAAAAAAAAAATGAGTAAGGCTGCAAACATTTTGTCACACGTTGACCTTAATTACATGGCTCTTCAACGCGAAGGTTTTTATATAGGGCCCCGGCTTCAAAATTAAAGGAACCCTAATGAAACACATTATTCCTGATTTTTGGGTTTGTGGGGGTTTCAATTAAAAACAAGTAAAAAAAGCTAACTGAAGCTAATTTAATCATATAAAAAAATGGCATATGTAAAGTTTCATTTGGATATATCTTTAGAAGTATCGATCGTTCATATGGCAGCTATATGATATAGTGTTCCGATTTGGGTTAGTTCGACATATAATATTATATATACAGCTTGCAAAAGAAATGAGAGTATGATACTAATTCCACAAATTAAGAGACTCATTTGACAGACGGACAGACAGGCAAACGGACAGGAAAACAGGCGGACCGACGGACAGACGGGCGGACAAATAGATGGACGGACAAACGGACATACAGACATACAGACGGACAAAACGGACGGACGGACGGACAGATAAATTGACAGACGGACGGGCAGATATGTAGGTGGAGGGATATACGGACAGATAGATGGACAGACATACGGGCATACATACAAACGGACACACGGACATATAGACAGACAGACAGCCGAAAGACAGACAGACGGACAGACATACAAACGGATAGACAGACAGAAATGACTAGATCGACTCGTCTGGTGATGCTGATCAAGAATATATGTATATACTTTATGAGGTGAGAATGCCTCCTTCATTGCGTTGCAAATACCGTGATCAAAATATATTACCCTATAATATAATACCCTATAATATAATACCCTATAATATAATACCCTATAATATAATACAATACCGCCAGGCTAAAATGATTTCGCTATTTTGGTACGAAGTTAAGAGGACAAGATATACAATACTTAACATTTTCAACATATTAAAGCCTTTATAGTTGCCTACATTATATAGAAATAAATCTAGAAATATTGTTATTTTGGCCAAATGTCTCATGTTTATCAGGAATAAGTGATTGACCAGTTTTAGCACCCATCAACGGCAGCACTTAAATATCGGGCTACTATTATAATCCTCCCAATAACGCATCGCTGACCCAGTATGGTTTTCACTAATCAAGCGTATTTCTTTCCCGTAATAAGGTTTCACCTTACCCAAACCAAGTGCATTTTCAGAAGGAAGTGGAAACTAGTCTGACTGTCGGCGGTCGACGGTCGGCAGCCCCAAAGCCAGTTGTATACTCTTACTCGGAGCTGTGACGACAATTCCAGCGATTTTTATATGCCATTTGGCGATTTTACAACTTTGCTGGCGCCTGGCTTATGCCGAACCCAAACCAACTGTGGCGCTCGGTTCTTACGGCCAAGTTTGTTGTCAGTTGTTTTTGGCATTGGCGCCACCATGGTGGGCCTGGGCCAAAAGCAGAAAGGATTCCCAGCCAGGCATTCGTCGCAGAACAATTTTTTCCCGTCAGTCGGGGACGTCGCGTGTTTGGGCCATTTTCCGTTTTCATGGCATTCGTCGCCAAAATGGCGTTGCGTGCTGCCGCGAAATGTTTGTGGAAAATTGCTCAGAACGAGAACAAATATTGAGATGAAAGCTGCGAATATCCTGTAGTGAAAGCTCAGGGTATTGCCTAATTTCATCAATTTGCTATTTGCAAACCAAGAAAACGTAATTCAACGTAAATCGTTTTTATTTTCCAAGTTCTCAGAAATTATAAACTGAGAGTATTGCCATGTTTAAGAGAGTAGAGTTATATTCACAATATAAACCTGACCTGATGCCAGGGTATCTGTGTTAAGAGAATTGCATGGCGGTTTGGGGTCACAGGATCTGCGAGTATTAGAGACAAACATCGAAATTTGTATGCGTCACAATCGTCGGAGTCGCAGTCACAATAACAATCACTGCGAAAATGGTGAATCAACTCAATGCTCAAGGAGAACCTAAACTCATAAAAAGATTTATGGCGCTTTCAAGGCGAAAACTCCCAAAGTATTCACAATGAGAAGGAAAACTAGGGGGGACCAGAGCCGGAGCCGGAAAACTGCGTGCAAAATGTGCTCTGTGTTTGAGGGGAAATACGAGCCTTGGAACGCAATAAAATATATGAACAAGCTCACATCGCGGAGCTAAAGTTCATAAGGAAAATCATCGAAAAAGTTATCTGTGCTGAATGTCAGCATGATGATATATAAATCAAGATGTCAATGTTACTTTATGGCCTCGCAAAAGGTGTGCGTGAGGAAAAATGAAGTTCCTGGGTTCATAGGTCAGAGAGAAGCCGACATTTCCCATTATCATTAATAAGTTACGAATTAATTATGCCAAAACTATAATAATTAAGATCAGAAGCTTGTCTTTAATATGATTTAGAATATCTTTCTGATATATTATTTTATGCGATATATTTTTTCTTAAGTAAAAAATGGTTTTTAACTGTCAGAGCTCCCATTCTCATTTGGGCATTGTTTTAATGCATTTTTCAGGCCGAAAACTTTTGGGGCGTGGGCATAAAGTTTTCGGGCGTGAGTCCCTGCCTCCTCCTCCCCCTCCACCTCCCACAATTTCGTTGTGCAATTGGAAACTTTGTGCAACAATAAAATGGCCAGAAAATAAAAAAAAATATCAAAAAGCAGAGGAGCCAAGCAAAGGCAGCAGGCTAACAATGCCGGCAGTGTGAAAAATGGGCAAAAATAAAACGAATTGCTAGTCGCCTGGAATAGCCCACTTATGGGCTGGGCCAAAGGATGGAAAATGATATATATACATATATATATATATATATATAAAGACAGACGCCGCATTTAAACAGTCGACATCCGCGGCGTCTTCCGGAGCGCTGAATTATGCAGACCATCTAAAATATAACTCATTGCCCTATCCATTATTATTGTAATCGCCAAGTGGCATAGAAAAAATAAATAATATGTATTATTTAAAAAAAGAGCTTCCCGTTAAATTCCTAATTTGGTTAAAAATTACAGCTTGCACATAAGATATTTGTTCTAATACGAATAAATGTGTATTTAAAGTTCTATGAACTTAATTAAATCGTAATAGCTAGAATCCTTTTTCAAATTAGTTGTTAACCAGGAGCTCTGACTAATCACGTAATTGATTCATTGAAATTTAAATTATTTAATGGATATTGATCAGCATTTACATCTGTGGCAGGTCGAGATGAATTTCCCGTGTCTCTCATACGCCATGTTGCACATGGAATGTTTACGACTTTGATAGCCTCTGAAGAGAGGCTTAGAGATGAGATGGGTTTGAGAATGTAGACTGCCTGCAGCGGAATTTATTAGAACCAAATTCCAACACATATTTAATACACTTATTTGTAATAAACTCAGTAAGCTATAGAAACGGAGAGGGGATCTCAGTAGGCCGATT
>JAEIIG010016561.1:0-29797 GCA_018904695.1 Drosophila parvula
ATAACACTATTAAGGAACAGATTTAATCCAAACGTACAATCTTCAAAGGTTTTCACTAAAGAAGTTTAATAATATATTATGGCTTTACTTTTTAAGGAGATCTCTGTAAGTTTATATATAGTATATGATATTATTAGGACAGTGTTCCTAAAACCCTTTAAAAAATGGAGTCAAACTTATGTATATATTTTATAAATTAAATATTTCCATTATATGTTTTCTGTTATTAAAGTTTTCCCCGCTTTCCTCTTGCAGCTTTCTAAGCTCTGGCAACGGCTGCATCTTGGATTTGCTTTCACCGCAGTTGGAAGATACCGGCCTCAAGACGACGACCTTCCTGCAGCACTTCAAGGACGTCGTCACGACGAAGTTCACGGGGAGGGACCACCACCTGCCGCCGCTGCATCCCGCCCATCCGGCGCATCCGGCGCACCAGCAGTACAGCCACAGTCATAACCATAGTCACGGCCATCAGCCTCACCAGGCTGTCGCCCAGAGCTTCTCCACCATTTTCCCCACGTATCTAGGCATGGACCGCACCGCCGCCGGCGGTTGTGGTGCGGCGGGTGGCGGCGGCCTGGGCGTTGGCGTTGTCACCAGTTCGGCCACAGCCCTCGGTCCCGGCGGTATAGCCAATGGCGGCGGTGGCGTGGTAAGCGGCGGAGCCCTCAATGGCCTGGAGGCTATGTCAGCAGAATCCACGGGGCTCTGTCTGCAGGATTTGGTCAGTGCGGGAACGGCCAATGGGGCCGGATCGGCGGGATCGGCGGAAAGTGCAACCACCACAAGCACAGCGCTGAGCAGCGGCAGCACTGGCAGTTCCACGGTCAATGGTGGCGGAAGCAGCGCCTCCGGCACGGAGCATCTGCATAGCCATCATAGCCTGCACGATTCCAGCTCCTCGGTCAGCATCTCACCCGCCATATCCAGCCTGATGCCCATCAGCAGCCTGAGCCACCTGCATCACTCGGCCGCCGCCGGGCAGGATCTGGTGGGTGTGGGTGTCGGCGGTTACTCGCAGCATCCGCACCATGGCGTGGTGCCGCCACATACGCCCAAGCACGAGCCGCTGGAGAAACTCAGAAGTAAGTATCGAATAATGGAGAATAATTGGGTTTCAGTGGGAAATTCAGTTAGTTATTTAATAGATTATATCTTTTGCCTTAGATTGAGTGTAAATTCTATTACCTTTTATTTTTTTAACAATATTTTAATCTCTAAAAACGTATGAAAACTCTCAGAATAAATGAAAGGAAGTAGAGCCAAGAGCTAGGTTTATTTTTTAGTTAAAAGAAAGTCAAGTGAGACACACTTTACAATATTTTAATTCCCTAATAACCAGTAAGAAAATGTAGAAGCTTTCTTAAATGAGTTCTCCATTTGTTCCGCTCTCTTTTAAAAAAGAAAACTATTTCCCCGAGTTCAGAAGTGACATTTTCGTGTCCAATAATGGGGCACAATTTCGTGGGCAATTTGTAGTCGAATTTGTGTGCGGCATCTCGCACATTGACAGCTAATTAGTGGGCTCATAACTCAGGCGGGTAGAGGGCAACTTGGAGAGGGATCCATTCCTATTCCTATTCCAATTCCGATACGGATTCGAGCCATCAACAAGTGTCCGCATTCTCATTGCTATTCATGGCTCTTTTGTGGGTTTGTCTTTTTTGTATTTATTTTTTTTGTGTTTCTTGTGTTCTGCCTCTGTCAGCGGCAGCTGTTGTCATTTCAATATGCGATTCGCTGTGGCCATCATTCACGCTCCGTGCCAAAAGCCCACTCCCCCCCCCCGAACACTTGTCGCTTTGGGTTTCGGATTCAGTATATTCAGTATATGTAGTCCCTTTGCCCAATTTCCGACTCCCGACTCCCGGATTCCCCTCATGCATATTCATAATCATTGTGCAATCATTAGCGTATAATCTCCACAAAAGCGTTACAAAGGAAAAGAATGGAGTTGGGTTGGAAAAGCGGATTGGAGATACAACTAAACAAATTTCAATTTTGTGCGCATGTCACGGCTAATTGAGCACCCTTCTGGCGTAGTGCCGAAAGCAACACGCTACCCCTCGGATCTGCCACTTCCCTTACAGAATCATATATAGAGAGAGATTGTATCCCCTGCGATATTTGATATGTGCTCTGGAGTCAAGTGTTTGTTGTTCCGATTGCTCTAATTGTTATGGGAGTTTGGCTGCGGGCGGAGGCTGCTTCAGAGGAAGTCGAATGATTTTTGGGTTATGAGGCAATTCCACAGCCTCAAGTGGCGATGTGACAACCCAATTGGTTCTGGGGAAGATTTTGGGTATTCATAAGGTTGCTCCAGATGGTCAGGAAACCTGTTGGTCAAAGGTAATGCTAGAACGGCTCAAAATAAATTTTATAAAAGGAATTTATTAGGTAAAATAGAAACAAGGAAAGAATATACTATACTATATACTATATTTATGAAATATTTAACACAAAACCTATGAGGAAGTTGTTTTAAATTTGATAGAAAACAAAGAGAGTTTTAGGTAGAAAGTTTCTTCAAAAATCTTCAAAGAAAAACCAAGAAACCTTCTCAGTCTCTCCGCCAAGAAACTCCCCGAAATTTATGAAGAACATTTTTAATAACATTTTCCCGTAAAGTTTGAGTTGCTCCTGGTTCCAAAATTTCCATTTGCATAACAGATTTGTCTGCCCTTGCCTAGAGATTTGTTGGCTGTCGCCCTGTCAACCCCGTCGACCCTGTCGCCAGGGGGTTAAATGCCCCTGCAACTGAACTCCTGTGTATGTGTCGTCTGCAGGTGAAAGGCCCCCAAAGAACCGAACTAAACTGTGGTGAACTCCTGGCCACAGATGTCCTGCCGTTTATTTGCGTGCCAAAACAATTTAGCACGAAAACGGTGCACATTTAAAATATGCACGAGTGCAGTTATCCTTTGACACACACACACACACAAGGATGATAGCTGCAGGTGCAGGAGCAAGAGCATGTCGGCCACAAATTTCCACTCCTGTTTTACCCGGTTTTCCTCGCCTCCTCCTCAGCTGCTGTTGTCGTTATTGTTTACGCTCTTGTTTAAATAATGGCCACGCAACGTGATTCCAGGATTTTCATCAGACTCCAGCAGATTCGGCAGATTGCAGTCCTGCTCCTGCAATTCGATTTTCAATTATTGGCCAATTTAATGGTCAACACCCACGCCATCATTCCTTTGTGGATATTTATTTATGTTGCGTTTATATATTTTATATATGTTTGGTGGGTGTTGTGAAGGTAATAATTTTTTACGATTGCACTTTTTTATGGTCTCCTCTTAGTTGGGACTCTTTCGTTTTTATTTTCGGTGGATAGATCGTTTTATGGCTTCGGTGCGTGTTTTTATTTCGCTGACGGTGCTCAAAGGATTTCAAGTTCACGTTTTACACTAATTTAGACACCGATGGCACCGATGGCACCGATTTTTTTTTATTCGTTCAACTCTTTAATGGCTCCGGATTGTCTTCCTAAATTATGTTGTCGGCAGCTGGAAAATTGACATTGTGCCTCGGCTTTCCTTTTTCCCCAACAATTCGTTCGTTTTTCATATTTCACCACCGATGCGTAGCGGCAATTAGGGAATTATCTCGCTATATCATAGCCACACATATCCACTGGCATCTATTTGCCAAAGTCAAACAAAAACACCGAAAATGAAAATGAAACTGAAACCGAAAACCGAAAACGAAGCCAAATGGAAGTGGAAACCAAATCAGAGCAGTTTACATTTCGGTTTGTTGGTTGCTCGGCAAATAATAGATGTTGTTTCTATTTCTCTTTTTGTCTCTACCTTCTTTTTCTTCTTTTTTTTATTGCCAGCTAGTCTTCGGATTGTTTGTTAAGTTGTTGCCACAGATACGAGATTGAGAACTATTTGCCCATGACAATGTTTGTGGCTGATGCCGTTGATAAAATTATGAAATTACTAGAGTGCTTCAGTTTGGGCGTTCGGTGTTCTGGTGAAATCGCCTGTTATCTGTTGTGTCTACACGCAGCTAAAATACTCCCATCTTTCCCCTTAAGTGTTAATGGCACGTGCAGCTAGCCGGGCTCTAAGAAAACACAGCAAAACAACATAAACAGAGCAAGAGCACCCAGACAAGGTGCCCCCCCATCCTCAGACACAAATCCGGGAGATACATACGAAAAAAGACGAGAGCAGAAGGCAGGAGGAGTCCTTTTCGGGCTACTTTAAATTCCACACCAATGCCCGCATTTGTCAGGCCGGGTCTTTATGAATATAAATACCTTTTATCGATTTTTTCCACGCTTCACGCTTCGGTCTCTTAAAGCCTTAAAGGCTCACATCCTGCGGCATGTTGGCAGTGCATTGTCCGCAAATCTCTGCGAAATTGCTCACATATGTCATCGGCTCTAGGCAAAAACAAGAAGATCGCATTCGAATTGGCACTGCCAGGACCCCGCCGAATGCCACATAAATTGCACTTGCTGACCGGTCAGGATAATCAGGAACTGCACAGTGGTTAACAAGGAAAGCAAGGATTCAACAGAAGTGGGTTTTATTTTGTTTTTTAATTGCTTACAGTTTTGGGAAAGAAATTATTTATCTTAGGGCTTAAAAATAATTATAATTTGTCAACTTAATCTTTTAATAGAATTTATTTAGTTAAACTTCTTAATGATTGATCTTAGCACAAAGTATAAATGTTAAATTCCTTAAGAAATCACAAATATATTTACTATTGCCATAAAAAGTATTATCTCTTCCCAAATATAATTAAAATACGTTATTATTTTGTTATTTATTTTAAAAACTAGTACAAAACTATTTATTTTTGGCCCCACGGTACTCTTGAACCACTGTAACTGCCGTTGAAGTTGCCATTTATCAATCCATCTGCTCAGCTATATCTCTGCCTTTTCCGGCTAGCTGGCACTGATTTCGTTTATATAAATTATAATGTCATTATGGCAACCAGCCACAACCACAACCCTCAATCACCGACCACCCCATTCCCTTTCCCCAATCCCCATTTTCCCCGGGACGAAAGCAATTACCTCGCTGCAGAAGTTCGTCGGGAAAACTTCATTGCGGATTGTCTCTCCTCTTCCTCTTTCTCTCTCTCTCTGTGCGCTTTTCCTCTTTCCGGCTCTTTTCTCATTATCCGGGCATCGTGCAATTTCGTAAAAATGTCGCATTAGAGATTATCTGAGGAAACAAACTTGTCCGGCGGACAAGGACTCGCAGGAGCCAAGCCCGGCTCTCCTTTGGCCAGTTTTTGTTGGCTGACCCAATGGCAGCCAAGGCAGGGAACGTTAAGGAAAGGAATTCGAGCTGACAGTCGGGCAAATTACTGGCAAAGTCATTGCAGTGGAAAACTACAAGGGGGGGCGGAAATCTAGTCTGGACACTGGACACACACACAAAAACACCAGCCTGCCCTTTTGTGTCCTTTTTCGTCCTTTTGTCTTATCTGCAGCCCCCGAAAACTAATGAGTTCGGGTTTTTGGCTGCAGGACTCCACTCCGTTTGGCCATTCTTGGGACATGTCAATGCGATTTCCGAGATTTTTATGCGACTCCTCCGGTTGGCTGGTCAAGTGCCGGGAGCTCATTACAGGGCCATAACACATGGTCGGCCGACCATTGTCTCGGCCAAAGGATTAGTCCTGCGAGACATAAAAATTAACTTGCCGGCCGTTGCCTAATTTTCATGACCCGCCCGAATTAGACTAATTTGTGCTAGGGGGTTGCTTCTTGCGTTCTTTGAGTTTTTGCGGCATATGGCTGGCAATTTCCATGGACATCAACACCTTGCCGGGCGAAAAAGGCCAGCAAATGTGGCATGAAATTGGAAAAATATTTCTATATGCGACAGGGTTGGGGGGTAACCGCAAGTGTTTAACCCTTTGTTGGCCCGGCGAGTGGTTTACAGGGAAAGCAAGTCCTGCACCGAATCCGGAATCCAGAATCCTAGTCCCATTTCCAATTCCAATCTCAATCCCAAACCCAATCCCAATCCCCATTCAACTGTCACATTAATCGTTTGTTTTTGGTCACCAACTAAACGCGGCTGCTGCTTGACATTTTTCTCTGCCTTTCCCATTTTCCTCCCTCTGTTTTTCGCTTCCTTTTTTTTTTGGTAGGGCCATCCTTTGTTCGTCCTTTATTTTATTTGTTATTTGTTTGTTTTGGTTCTGGCAAGGTTTGCCTGGCCGGTGAGGTTTTCCTCTGACAGTCGACAGTCCACAGCTTGTGTCTCCGTCTGCGTCTCCGGATCCGGCTCCGGATAATTTATTGCTCCGGCTGCCGTGTCGTGTGTCAAAAGTTTTTATGTGGAAATCTGTCTATGAATGAATCTCCTCTACACGTATCTCGTATGTATGCAGGATGCTCGGCCGCTGAAAATATCAGAATCATTTCGTATTTCGTATTTTGTGCAGTTTCATGCGAGTCTTCGGTAGGCAACCCTCCGCTTGATTAATTGTGAACGCCCAAGGGGGGAGTGTTTTTGCCTTTTGACTTTTGTTTGGACAATCACAATAGTCACCAAGTCAAACAAATATTCCATTGCTCATTTGTTGTTTGCTTAGTGGCGGAAAATCGTGAAATCTAATTGAGGAAAATCGCTAAATATCCGCGTTGTTACTGCAAAATGGCTGCCAGGAAAATGATTCGTACTAAAAGCGGACACTTGTTGTCACAGAAACACTCAAAACTCTTGACATGGCGAACAAGCAAACCGCCCACAGCCAATTGACACTTGCCACTCACATTTTCACATATTCGGATTTTCCGATTCCCCGCCGATGATACCCACTCGAAAACCTTGAAAACATTGTAAAACTCTGGCGACAACTGGTCGACAAATGTCACCGCCAACTGACAGACAACGACAATTTTTCCCCAACCTGTCATACAAAGAAAACAACATCTCCGTGCAGGAAAATCAAACTCAAATTAGTTGCTGGCCAAAGGCAAAATATAGACCACATTGCTGCGAAGTATTTAAACAAATAAAAAAATCGCCGTGCTACGTGATTTTCGCTGCGTTTTTTCAAATTCCCGAGTTTTTCTTTTTTTTTTCGGCTTGTGTGTTTTTAGAGCGTGTCGTTAGGAAAATATTTTTACGATACGAAGAATGGGCGATGACGACCCATTTAGCTCAGGTCGGGAATCTGTATCGGATTTGGAATGGACCTCGAGCAGAGCTATCTATTGAGACTCGTTCAGCTGTGCCGCCGATTCAGAGGTTGCAATGAGGCGTTCACTAAAAAATGAAAGTGGAAAAAGAGGATGCGACGGAACTGTTGCGGGAAGTGATGTCTCATATAACAATCTCAAGGGGAAGGGATCTTTGAGCACTCAGTAGATCATATATTTTAAATAAGAGATTATTTTAATATAATATAATGGGTAATGGTTCTGTAGGGGAAGAGATATTTCGATGACTTAGTAGATCATTTCTTTTCTCTAACAAATTAATTAAGGAGGTCCTAGATTCCAACATTCACGTATCAAGAATTGATGGACAATAATACTTTGAAAGCTAGTAACATATACTTTAACATATAATCTTTATTTAATATCTTCATCTCCTAGTTTCGCTCGTTTAAAAAATACTTATACCATGAAGGATACATATCTAGGCAATAAAATGTGTCAAAATTAATATTTTTCCATATTAGATAGGCAGTTTATTTTCCTTTGATTGCAAATGATGATTATGTATCATAATAAACCACCGATTTGACAAAACAATCTTAGTGGAAATTATAGTTTAACACCGCTACACTGTTTGTTTAGAAAATTTCCGTCCAACATCCCGACGCGCTCATAATATAGCAATGAAATTTTAATTACACCCGAACGCACTAATTATGGGCCATAAAAATACTTTTCACGGGGAAATTTGAAATTTTCCAACGGCATGTGAGGCTGTTGTCGGCGGCATAAATTATGCAACCGGCCATAAACTGAGTGAGTGAGCCAGGGGCCACTTCCGAGGGGCTCTGACATTTGTGACTCCTAGGGGTTCGGTTCTCCAAGCTCCCCCACCCCTCTGAATATTTAGAGCAAGGAGCTGGCTAATTGTTTCAAATGTCGCCACGGGTGTTTTTTTGGAAACACTGGCACTTTTGGAAACCACATTAAAAGTGACAGCATGTGAGAGGAGGCCATAAATTAGGGAAAGTATGCAAAGGAAGCGCGGCTGGGAAGATTTAGTAGAAAGCCGGGACCCATGACCATATGGGTGCACACCTTCTTCGTTGGAAGAACCGAAACAGAAATCAATTTTCATGGCCATAAATCTGTGACGAAATCGACTCCGGGGGGAATCGTGTCAATGGCTGACTAATTAATATCAAAATAGGCGTGACTAACTACGGCAATTATTAAGTGGCGGCAGCCAGCAAATTACTTGACTCATTTAGCGCCGTTAGATTTATGATGGGGCCAACTCCACGGTAATTTCCCCGACTCACTTCGCCCCTGGCAACACTTTTGCTGCAAAACACGAACTGAAGTTTTATAATCTTTCCCCGGGAAGCCATTAAGTTGGACTCCTCCAGGCGCAATCCGCTTTTTAATCGGGCTAACCAAGAGCCCATTTCAGGCTGCAGTGTCATAAATCCCTTTATGAGCTCCTTTTATGGTCTCCCCTTTTTTTTCTCGCCTAGGAGAACTGCAAGTGAGGGATGTGAGAAGTTTTCCAACGTTTATTTTCACAGGCTATTTCGCAGGAGAAAAGTGTCTTTAAAGTAGGAAAAACTAAGTAGGAAAAATATTTATAAATAGCAGAAAATATTAAGCTAAACTATTACTCGATTGAAAAACATATTATCAAGGAAAGAATTGTTTAGTAAGGCAACAAATTAAAGACTACTTTCAGTCAGGCATATATTTACAACATTTAAGAGCTGTAATTTAACAAAAAAATGAGTTTAAACTTAGTGGAAGATTACGTATCCTTTAGATTTATTCATAGACCTTCCCCAAGCTTTGGTTGAAACATAAAATTTTTGTGTAATTTTCTCTTGCCCTGCGCTGGCTTGTTCTTTTCAGTTTGGGCCGAAACCGGCGATTTCCGTGATAGTCATAGCTCCATGACCGCCGTAGCAAATAGTTTGGACAGTACCCACTTGAACAACTTCCAGACGTCATCGACATCCACGTTGACGAACCGGAGTCGGGATCGCAAAGATGGTGAGTTTAGAAACGAAAAAATCACTCCTAGTTCATAGCCAATAGGATAATAAACAAGATAATCATTTTCAAGATCAAAAAAGCTCAGGAAACAAATTATATTGGCCATCTCAAATTCACAGAAATATATTCATTTTTTCGTAACAAACTGGTGTAATTTCGGGGAGAACTCATATTCCCAGCTCTGGGTCCGTTATCGAACCCCATCCGAACCCCATCGATAAGGAACATAATTTATAATAATTTCGGAAAGCGTGGCCAACGATTTCACCTTTGTCGGCGAAATTTACTCGCCGGGTTCCGTTTAGTTTTCGATTAGACTGCCTTTGATTTGCGACCACCTCACGACCACGACGACGGCGACGGAAGGCGAGAATGAGAATGATATTATTTTCCACGGGGCAGTAATTTAGTTTGTTTGATTAAGTTTTTTTTCGGCAGTTTCTGCCTCGGTTTCGGTTTTTTTGGGTTGGGGTTTCGCTTTCTGGCACAGTGCACAACACAGAAAGCACGCCGCATGATCGATGACATCGGGGGGAACATACATTAACTGGTTGTAAATCTGTTCGCCGGCGGTCCGCCTTTGAACTTCTGGCGGCTGTTGTGGGTGATGGGTGTTCGATATTGGGTGTTGAATGTTTGCTGGCGTCGCCTGAAGGTTGCATGGCAATTAGTAACGGTGCCAGAAATCGGTAACCAAAAAAATAAAAAAAACCACACCCGGAAAACAGAAGCCGCTCGGGAGACTCCTGCTTATCAACTCTGTTAACCCGAACAAACCCAGACAGGCGGCATAAAAGAGCTTAGCGCCGGCAACTGCAACTGCCGAGCAAACACACAAGAAACAGAATATTATATTTTGTATACTTCTTATTATTATTTTATCTAATTTAAAAATATTTGTTTCTTTTCGCAGGCAATCGCAGTGTAAACGAGACCACGATCAAGACAGAGAACATATCAAGTTCGGGACACGATGAGCCGATGACCACCAGCGGCGAGGAGCCAAAGAACGACAAGAAGAACAAAAGGCAGAGGCGCCAGCGGACGCACTTCACCTCACAGCAGCTGCAGGAGCTGGAGCACACCTTCAGCCGGAACAGGTATCCGGATATGTCCACCCGCGAGGAGATCGCCATGTGGACCAACCTCACAGAGGCGCGCGTCAGGGTGAGTTAACTTGGCTAAAACAATTATTACTATTATTATTATTAAGTTTATTTAATGGTCAAAGAACAACAGAAGCTAGAATATAACAAAAATATCGAAATATGTTGAATTATGGAGGAGTTGTGCCTTTTAATTTGCTTTTCCCCGACTGCCTACCATAATTACCTGGGAGACTGATGCTGGAATTAATTGCCAGCCAAGCCGCAAACGGCAAACAAACGTTGGCGCAGAGTTCCTGCCACATTATGCGGCCATTACAGTCCTGTTCCAATTATATTACCGACCGCAGGAGTCGCGACCGCAATGCAGCCGCACAGACTCGTAAATATGTCGCCTGGTTTGCCAATGGCTTAAACCCCAATGCGGCCAATACGGCCAATACGGCGAATACTGGGCCCCCCAAAAAAGAAGCAATTTCCCTGCACCAGCCGGGATTTATGGGTGCTATATACAGGGGTGGAGTAATAGTAGTCGAGGGGGGAAAAGGGGGTCTGTTGCCATAAATTGCCGCGGCTAAAACTGCAGTTGGCGGCGTTTGCAGCATTTGCTGTTTGTAAACCGCGGGCTTATCGAAGGCCCGACCTCAACTGAACTGAATTGAACGGCGGCGAGTGGCGCGGAATCGAAGTGTTTGCTCAATATCCGTTCTATTGACACGGGCTTGGGCATTTGTCCACGTCCCAGACACAATTGCACATTGGTTGCATAGATAGATGTATCTATGGATACATTATCTTCTTAAAATATAAGCAAAAACTGTGAGAGTCTAAGTAGCATACTATTTTACTTTCCCTAAAACCACCTCTTGGCCATGATCAGAATATATCAGAGTTAAGATCAAGCTAGTGATCAGAAAATCTACAAAAAAACTACAGTATAGCGTGGTCTCGAAACCCTTTTCTTTTTGATCAATGCTTGAGGAAAACCCATAAGATTAGAAAAACAACAAACAAGATATCTTTGCCGCACAACAGTTGTAATTGTTTGTAAACACGATAGTTAGTTCGGTAAACAATTGGAGTTGTGGCGCCAAGCGGCAAATACCAGAGGCACGTCGATATCTGCGATATATAGTATATCTATCTATATATCTATTTTCAGTTCCATTTCCATTTCCAATCCATGCCGCACTGACAGTCGGTCAGAGAGACGGACAGAAAGACAATCCGGCCAGACAGCCGAGAGATATGATAGACACATGATCGATGATCGTCGATCGCCGATCGCTGATCGGCGGATCGTGATCGAGTTTTGTGATCATTGTCATTGGACGTACGGCGACATCGGTGTGGCATTAATTGTACAGCTAGAAGTGGCCTGAAGTTATCATCGAAATGCAATTAGCCCCGCAACGAAGAACATCTGCGAGGGCAGACCCCAACCATAAATGCTTCATGGTTTTCCTATGCAAATTTCACACAAATAACTCTCGCATATGCCAAGAAATTCTGTATCCCTAACTCCCATTTCTGCACTTGACAGCATTTATAAAGAAATTAGCTGCGGCCCGCGTACTGAAAAGGGGACAGAACTGAGATCTAAACATGTGTTCATCGCATAAAGCAGCCAGGCTAAATGCATAAAATATTGATACAGTTTGTTTTATGGTCCATTATATGATGATGACAAAACGCTTTCCCTGGGTTTCTGCCCTGGGGGGGTTCTTCTTCCATCCCTTCGGCAAAAATGCAAAACAATACCCGAACAATTTGTCATCGCGTCGCGAGGGTTGTTTAATGAATTAGAAAACCGCACAGGAATTAATGATGATCGTGATCATGCCTTTGGATCTGCCTCAGGGGTGGCTACTCCTCACATTTGACTTTGACTCCGGATGCCCATTGTAATAGCGGAGGCAATAAAATTTATCAAATATACAAAAGGATTACGGGGCAGTGCAACCCAGCCAGCTCCCGGGTAGTAATGGTATAAATCTGGCCGGGCTTTAAACTGTCAAAAAAGAGCAGCCTGTCTGAGGAAGAACTCTGGAATTGTAGAACTCAGAGGGGGAGAGTTGTTTCTTCTCTGCCTGATAGCTACTAATCCGGGGATTTACATGCGCCGGCAATTATGGCAATATGTTCCGACTTTGTCTCCTTTCTCTCTCTCTCTGTGTTTTTTTTTTAATGTGTCAAATAGAACTCACTTTTTAATTCAATTACCAGTCGAGGCGGACGGGGCAGAAACAAGGCCCATAAAAACATTTGTGCGCTGCCCTCAATCGGAAATAGAACTGCAGGGAGAAGAGGTGTCGGAATGGAGTGTTTTTTTGTGTGTGAGTTCTCTTTTATGGTCAGGTGTCGCCAATGGCCCGGAAATGGGAACAGCATTTGCCAATCGCCGAAAGTATATAAAAAAGCCATTGAGAGCGGCCACAAAGGAGCCACAATATGCTGACATGATTGCAGTTCGAATGGTTCAATGTGGTGGATAATATGGAGGGAGGTCTTCAGGGAGGAGAAATAAAACAAGAACTGGATAAGGACAAATAAAAATAGGAAAGGATACTCGCTGGCTGAAGGTTTTCATTGTTTTTTTTTAAGTCACAAAACAATTTATGGCTGATAACTAAGGTGTACAATTTTAAAAGAAAATTTCTAGCGCTTAATTGGAAGTTAAAAACACGCCTTTCAGAAGTATAGAAAAATATTTAAATATTTATATTTATATACACGAAGTGTGGGCAGAGCTCGGGCAGAGAAACTTGCAGACTCGCAAGTCTGTTAACAGCCCGCCACTATTTTATATAAAATATATTTTTATCTATCGAACCAAGTGCTCTTAGCCCTGATTCTGTAGTGTTTTAATTTCCTGAACCCTTTGACTTTGCTGATTTCTACTTTGGCCATGATTGGGCCACTTTTTGCTCACATATGGGCCAGTATCTGTATCTGTATCTGCAGCTGTGGCCCGGAATCAGACCACCAATTAATACTGGAGTATACAGACAGTTGAGCACACAAAGAGACAGCGCTGCGTGGAGTAGTACACGTATCGATGTTATCTCGCCGTAGAAAACCGATTTTCACTTGGACGATTCTCACTATCAGCCGGAGAGAGAGACAGAGAGAGAGAGAGAGAGAGAAAGAGAGAGAAGAACCCCGGAAACGAAGTCCCGGCCCATTTCACACAGCAAATAAAAAACGTATTTAGCTGCAATTTGCGCCATCAATCATGAGAGCTGGTAGGAGTAGAAAAAAAAATGGGAAAGTGAGGCCCTAACTTTTGCCACATGGCCACTTTTTTGGCCACTCATATTTCCACCTCGTCCGTTTTTTTTTCTTCCCCGAGTCCACAATTTACCTGATGAAGCGTTGCAGGAGCGAGAGCTGTCGAGTGTCATTGATGCTTTCATCAAAACCAATTAGGATTGCCTGCAGGACTCTGTGCCGTTGAGTGGAAAATTGCGCTGTTCCTTCCACTCTCTCATATTTCACTTTTTCACTTTTGCGCAGTTTGCCCGCTTTCCCTTTTTCTCATTTTTTTTTTCTGCAGGCACATCAATTTGCCATCAGCATTTTCCATTTTTTCCTACTCACTTTTTGTCCCTCGTTTTTTGCAACTTTGGCAACTTGCTAAATGATACGTGAAAATGACAGCTGACGAGATCGATGACGTTAGTTTTGCATCCAGGATGATGCAGGAGATCCTTGAGCTCCTGCTTCTCCAGATGATGATGATGATGATGATGGGGCTGAGCGATGTACCTTGACAAATTGACACATTGCCTTTGGGAAGGGGAAAGCGATTTATGCTTTGATTTAAAGGGGCACTGAACGGAAATTGGGATAAATTTGAGTACTAGATTTTATTTTAACTCAAAAGAAACTATATTAAATAAGTAATTTGTAATTCAAACTCAACAAAGGTATATTTCTATAATAATACCTTTAAAAAATAAATAAATGTACAGTCTGAGGTATTCCTTATCCCCATTAAATTCAGGCCTACCTTTCAATTCAATTTCTCGCAACTGTAACCCCTGTGAACTTTGACTTTCTTGCAGTGCACGGTTTATTTCGTTTCCCATATCCTGGGAAAACTGCCGCTTTTTCCCGCTGCTGGTGCTGCTGGCTCATGCGATTTCAATTAACTGCCGCAACTAATTAGATTAAGGCAAATTGCCGTTGAAATGTGTTTCGCTGGCACGCGGCCATAGTTTTCCACTTTTCACTTGTTAGCGGGTGCCTGAAATGTCTCAATCCGAAATTTTCCCAGGCAAAAACAAACAGTTTTTGCATAGATCAGCGCGTGTCGGACTTTAGTCACGGCTATCCGATGGGTTGGGTAGGTTACAGGATACAGACCAGTACTCGTGTCGTGGCAAAGGACAGGGTGCAGACCTGCATAGGCCATAAATCTGCAACCCCGGGGACACGTTGATTTAGGGACAATGTGGCAATGCGGCTACAAGCCGTGAAATTCGAATTCGCAGCTTTAATTGCCCCAACCGAATTGTATCTGTATCCGAATGTGGGAACGCGCTGCGCGAATATATCTCAAGTTGGCCTTAAAGCTGGCAGCTCGGAGAGCAAGAAACTCATCTGCGCAGCTCTTTGTCATTTGTATCTTTATCTCGGCACGAGTATCTTTGTCTGCGCCCGCCTCTCATCTCCCCAACACCCCCCACCCCACCCACCTTTCCATTCCCAGCGTCATCAGAATATCTGGGCAAACTTCAGCCATAAATTACAAAGTTGCCATTTTGTTTTTATCTCCTTTATTTTTTTGTGCACTTTCTGTGTGCGAAATAATTTTGATTTATTTTTGCGCCCTCGCAACTTTTGCCCCTCCTCTATCTCTCTCCTTGCTACCGCCATCCGACTTTTTTCGGGGTGGCAAGCCGAGTTTATTTATATAAAGCTCTCCATTAAAAAAGGCAACCAGCGGCGGCCTTCCCTTCCGCCAAACTGGGAGTATTTATGTATATATTTGTATATTTATAATTACTGCACATGCGTATTGCGGGTAGCCTTTTTGGGGGAAGTTTTCCCCGTTTTCGACCCAGGCAGATACATAAATTTTCAAGTTATAAATTATACAAGAAAATGGCTGCCTGCGGAGCTTAAAAACCGGCGGTGTTCTTAAATAAGAAGTTGGCGTTTTGGATTAAAGATATTATTGAGGAAATGGCAAGCAAATTTTGTTGAAATTCGGATAAATAAATATTATAATAATTGGAGAAGATACATTTTAGGAAATTAAAGATAATGTATTCAGTTTTCAATTGAATAAGGCTTTAATTAATTATTTAAAAGTATATTCGATTTATATACTTGCTTCTTGACAAGGTTTTCCATTTTATTATATTGTTAACTTTATATTAAGGGATACAAATATTTCTCAGAATATTGTAGTTTCTTTTTTTTACCCGTAAACTAACCCAGTGTCCTTCTCCTTATTTTTCCAGGTATGGTTCAAGAACCGACGGGCCAAGTGGCGCAAGAGGGAGCGCAATGCGATGAATGCGGCTGTGGCAGCGGCGGACTTCAAGTCCGGCTTTGGGACGCAGTTCATGCAACCGTTCGCCGATGATTCGCTGTACAGCTCGTATCCATACAACAACTGGACCAAGGTGCCATCGCCGCTGGGCACCAAACCCTTTCCGTGGCCAGTGAATCCATTGGGTTCAATGGTGGCCAGCAATCATCACCAGAACTCGGTGAATTGCTTCAATACGGGCGCCAGCGGAGTGGCGGTGAGCATGAACAATGCAGCATCGATGCTGCCGGGGTCGATGGGCTCCTCGCTCAGCTCCTCGCTGGGCAATGGCTCCAATGTGGGTGGAGTGGGTGCCCCCTGTCCGTATACAAGCCCCGCCAATCCGTATATGTACCGCACTGCCGCCGAGCCGTGCATGTCCTCCAGCATGTCCTCGAGCATCGCCACGCTGCGGCTGAAGGCCAAGCAGCATGCCTCCGCCGGCTTCGGTAGCCCCTACTCCGCACCATCGCCCGTGTCCAGATCCAACTCTGCCGGACTATCCGCCTGCCAGTACACGGGCGTGGGTGTGGCGGACGTGGTCTGAGACAACGCCCTGGGTGCGCTGCTCAACCAGCACCAGCACCATTTGCAGCACTTCTCGGGCGGATCGGTGTCGCATCACCAGCAGCAGCATGGCGGCGGCGGCGGCGGCAATATGGTCCAGCTCCAGCATTCCGGTATGCTGGATCACTCCGACCTTGGCCTGGGGACTGGGACGGGACTGGTTCCGCCGACGGACGATGGTCACCTGGAGGACGGCAATAAGTCTCCGATGGAGGCCAATGGGGGAGCCAATAACAACAACAACAACAACAACAACAACGACAACGACGACGAGGATGTCATCGATTGAAAGCACTACTTAAATCAAACTAAACACTAACGGAAGGCAACACCTAGCCCTAAGTAATAAATAATTTTAGATGTTTGCATAAGTCAGGGGTGCGCACACTGCGACCCAGAGCGCACGAAGTCTGCCGAAGCTGACACGAAGGGCCGGGTACTGTGTCCTGGCATAAAATAAAGCTATAAATTATATAACGAAAACTCCCTATCCAAAAAGAGAACATTTTTTGAAGAACAATAATTAAATTTACCAAAAAAAAAGAAGAAAAACAAGCAGAAGTAGCCACCGCTAATTGGAACTTCTATTTAATTTGTGTTGAGATTAAAAGCTAATTACGTTCGCAGTCCCCTTTCCCCCCCAAGTCAGACCTTAAGTGTTTTTGTACATAAAAGCAAATATCTAGTTATAGGAAAAGAAGATTCGGAGAAGCGAAACCCCTAACTAATCAAGCCAAAAACAAAAAGCCAAAAAAACGCCTGCAACCCCTAACGATTCCAATCAAATAAGTTAGCAATGGGAATCTTCATATTTCAAAGTTTGTTCTTATGATTTCGTTTCATAAATTCCAATTCCCGAAAATTTGATTGAAATCGAAGGCGGAAAACAGACAGGAAAATAGCCAGAACCCCAAAGAACATATAATCAACTGTCAGTCCTAGTTCCAACTTCAGTTTCCCCCCCATCGTATATCGTATGAATATAAACCAGAAACGTATCAAGATTGTAAAACTAATGCTAAAAACCTACAACTAAAAAGGAAACTATAAAAAAAAAACTATATCAAAGCCGTAGCAGTTTTTAAGGAGTTGTCTAGTCGTATAGAAATCCGCCGGAGAATGGCATTTGGCATATACGTGTCTGTCTGTATATGTACATGTATATCCCCACTAAAGAGCCCCCGTATAAATATAAACTATTTAATAATTGTACACTTAATATTACTAGTTATAGAAATTGAATCAAAAGAACAATAAAAAGTATGGAAAAAAAAAGCGAGCACACATCGATGAATGAATTTACGGCGGGCAAATTGCGGTCAACCGCTGGGATAACGAATGGTTTTATTTTTTTGGACCGCCGGGAAAGCGGTGGGGAAAATGGAAAAATTAAAAAATCAAATTGTAATTTACAGGCCACAGGGGGCTGTTCAAGCCAATTGGGTTCCGTGGGGGTTGGCGAAACTTAATTTCAGCTTTTCCTCCAACCACGGCAAGTGTTTAATTCCAAGGTGGACCTGGTGCAAAAAGGTCCATCCATCAATTTATTCATTACAGCGAAATTATGTCGCATTTATATGCACCCCGCCGACCGCCGAGTGACAGGCACACACCCCCTCCCCCTCCCCGCCCCGGAAAATCACCGCACAATAAAAATAATAATAAAAGGACATCCCGTGTCAGGCTTCGAGGGGGTTGCTTTCTGTTCGGGCATCAAATTTGAATTTCATATGCTGCCCGCCTTGATTGAAGTCGGCTAATAAAGTGCCGGGGAAGGCGAAGGGCGGCGGGATGAGTGAGAAAAGCGGGGGAAATAAGATTTCCCGCTGCGTTAAGCATCCATTAAGGGGGATGGTGGTGGGGGGTGAAATTGCGACCCGGCGACCGTTTGATTTATTTTATTCCCCTTTGCCCGCTGTTAATGTTTTAATAAGATTGATTTTATTGCGGCCTCCACTCCCGCTCTCTCTTCTATCTGGCGCTGTGAGATGGTGGGTGTGGATGGATTTAGCCCAGCTGGGGGAGTCAAAGGGTTAATAAGTTGCCATCCAGCTGTTTTAGGAACTCTATTATTGTCGCCCGGCTCAGGATACAACTCTTTATGGTTTTTTGGAGGCTAGAAACTAGACAGAAAGAAATTTGCCTTCTATTTCAAATTATTTCTAATGGCATTTAAGTTAATATATAAATATATTTATAATATATATATATGGAGAAATGAACTATAATATTTGTATTATTTACCAGCAAAAAGCTGTAATAAATGGCCGTAAGGTTGGAATTATATCTGAAAAGTATCCTGAAACTCTTTGCCGACGCTTTTCGGTGTCGCCTCCACTCATTTCTGTATACGTACACATTCGCGCAATTAACTTTTCGGCGTAATTAATGCCGAGCCTAATTATTGTTAATCAAGCTCAGGCCGTCAACCAGGCAGTCGGCACAGCCAGCCGCATAATGGATGAGCTGCAATTAAAATCAACTTCCTATACGTGCTCGGCGGGGGGGAAGTACAGCGATAACAGCGTGACTCACGCACGAGAATATCGATAAATAAAAAAGGAAGTTATAAGGAAAATATATAAAGTTGTTAATATAATTAAGAAGGAGACAATGTCGCCAAAGGGAAAATAAATACAATGCTAGGCTTTGTTAAGAAAAAATTGATTCCATTTTACAAATGTATTTCTTTCATATTTTACTTCAAGGAATAAAATGTGGAAATATATTTTAAAGGGTCTGAAATTGACAACAAATATTGTCATTAAATAGAGAGCTTCGTTTGGCTCATTTTATATTAAGTTATAATAATTTATTTCACATCTAAAACCAAATTCACGATGCTTGAATCGATACAGTACCACATTTTCGGTATATCTTTTTCTCCTCGTGCATTTGGGGACCTTTTCGCGACCTCGCATCTCTGCGACTTGCCCCGCTTTTCCGCGCCAGAGAAAGCGCCATCTTGAAACTGTCTTAAGACACAACGCATGCTGTCAGCCATTATTTGCCTGCTGCTGATGCTGTTGGTCCCAACCCCCTCATTTCATCCTTATGTAGAGACAATCAGAGAACCAGTCAAGTTGGGTTTGCTGTTCCTCTAGTTTGGCCCCCACCCCCATTCCGACGGATGATTCCCCATCATTTACTTTGTCAGTATGCGGCAGCTCCATCATTATTATTGTTGGCCCCCCCAGCTTCTTTTGTTTCTTGCCACATACAAACTCGTCATCGTAATCATCGTCATCATCGTCTTGGCTGCTGGATTTTTCCCTTAGGTACTTGTCTTTCTTAACTCATTGCGTTGGCAATAAATCTTCGACACTCTTATCTGGCAGGCACACTTTGGGTACGGGTTCTGGCTTGGATATTCTCCCCTCTTAGTAGCAACCCATCCTATAGTTGGCTGAATTTCACTGGAGCCCTACTATGGTGGAGGATCTATGGCACCTGCTTAGGCAAAGGGTTTTCGGCTTAATGAGTCCTTGGACTGGGCCATTTAAAATCCAATTCCATGAGCTGAGCTGCAGCAGGAGCTTTAAGCCTCATTCAACGGCCGGATGAAATATTCACTAAGGAAATCTGAATAATTGCCCAAAAAATGAAGACAATGGCAATGAATGTGTCCGTCCCAGCTGTTAGTGGCCCCGTTTATGGCCGCCCATAAAACACATCTCATATTTGGACTGGCCTTTATTTATTTATTTCAAATTTACTTGTTGGCCATTTTATGATGCCAACGCCAAATTCTGACCTGACCTGAAAATCATAAAAATTGTAATCAAAATGTTTTGGCCGCTGCAGCACGGTTTATGGGCCCACAAAAACAAGGTCAGTGAGGGAAAGTCTAATAACGCCTAAGCGCGAGTCCGGCCAAAAAGGAAAAACGGAGGCAGAAAGCTGCAGAAGCGGGCAGCAAAACAGAAGCTGGAAGGCTCAACGCTTATGGCTTTTTAATGGCGCCGTGTGTCGGTTTTGTGGCAAATAAAATGGCGCACATTAAAAGCAGGCCAAAAGGAGATGTTGCAGGACCAATTGCAGTGGCCCCCACGAACCTCCGTAGACCGAACTCCTGCCTTCTTCATCATATTGGGGTCATGCATGGCAGCGCCGGGTAAATAAAAAATACATAAAAATATTTTACGAGCCTGGGGGGGCACCGGGAATAGAAGGAATAGAACCAACGGAGCCCAAGGAGCTCAAAATTATATAGGGATGCCACCGACCAGAAGGGGACAGGCGGCCAGCCGGATTGCAATAAAAATGGCGGCAAATAAAATTGACAATATTGTCATGCGCGCGATTTGATGCCAGCCTGTGCGCGGGGCTTTGGCAATCCTTGGACTTGGCAACAAAATGAGTAAATTTTAATTTACTTAAAAGGCATAAATAAATGCAGGGGAATCTAAGGGGAACTGTGGAAGAGCGGGGGCAGCTATTCCTTAGGCTGTTAAATTGAGGATTAACTTTGTCTGAGGTTAGCAATAAATATATGTGGGGGGTGAATGCGAATTGGCTCACTAAATGGGCATAAAATATAGTGGCAATTACTAGTAATATTTGATTTTTAAATGCTGCTAATTCTATTTAATGAGTTTCCTTTTATGTAATTTATGATGTATATATTGCTGTGCCATTACTTTATGTACAAGTACTTGTTTAGTTAATAAATACTTAAGTTACAGGCACAGGCACTCATTATTAAAGGCCTCCTGGTTTCTCTAAAAGACTGTAGTAATTTCCTATTTATACTCGCGTTTTTTTTTTGTGACTCTTTACTTTGTTTTATCTGCGATACTAACTTTTTATAGAGCAAGTCTTTTGGTGTTGATAAAATGCTAAAGAAGTGGCGGCAAAAGCCGGCGGCAAAACGCTAAAAGGTTGCACCATTCCCTTTTGGAAACCCTATTTGGAATTTCAACAACGAAAGTAGCCCCCCAAACCCCTGCTTTCTTGGTTGTATCATTGAGAGTGTGGAGCCAATGATTATTCCGGGTTTTGTCATTTCAATTCGCATTATCCTTTGCACTTATTTTACTACTTTGTGCGCCACTGCGTGTGTTCTCCAAGTGTGTGTGTGTGTGTGTGCCTGCTCTGTAACTGTAATTGTGCGACGTTGTGGGTTAAAGGACGAGGGTGTGTTTGTGTAATGGCGGGTTGCGGGTGTTCCTCCCCGCTACGGCTTCCTTTCTCGAGCAACTCGTATTGTCATTGTGCAAATAAAATATGTCACGAATCTCCCAACCCCGCTGCTCGCAGGATGTGCTTTTTGGGTCCACACCCCCTCGAAAAAGAATAAACCCAAACACGCCCCCTGCCATTCCGAGGAGTTTGTGTATCTAACCTTTTGTGCCCATTGTACACACACACACACAATGGGGCAAATGTTTTGGTTGCCGTCGAGCATCAAGAAATGAGAATCGCTTTTATATAAACTTGGATGAATGCGGATGGGCGGTTGATGTGGTTAAAAGGAGTCAAACAGCCTTGATTCGTCCTGTGACTGTGTGCTGGTGCAGTGAGAAAAAATAGTTAAGTGTGGAGTAATTTTATGTTATTTTTCCAACATTTTACAGCGACTTGCAAATTATAAAATAAACATTAACAAAAATACTACAAGGAGTGAAGGAAATTAAATGAATATAAACATGAATATACTTCATGGAATTATGTAAAAATATATAAAATATAATATCTAAGCATATTGAATAGAACAACCTTTATCTTTACATAGAAAAATAGATTGTAATTAATATAAAATAGTAAGAGTCTCCTGTAGCAATAAATGGTTATAACAAATCTCTATTTATAAATTCAGCCTGCCTTAATCCTTTCCAACTATTTTTTTTAGGGACTACCACCAGTGATCAAATTTAATTGCGCAAAACGTTTTTAGTTGGGCCAAAAAAAAAAAAATGAATAGAAACCCTTTCATAACGCCCATTCCCGTTCCAGGGAGTCGGAAAAACGCTTTTCACTTGACAAGCCAGGGAAATAAACAAACTACAGAGAAAGCCAATGGCAAAGCCGAAGCCAAATCCAAATCCATGATTTCAGCTGCCAAATCCTTTTCAAAGCTGCAGCCAGGTGAAAAATAACGAAATATTGTATTTTTCATACATTTTTATAAAATATAAATACACACAACTGTGCGGGTGAGTATCTGTGTGGCGTGTGTGTGTGTGTGTGAGCCAACCACTACACAAGTTTATAAAAGACACTCGACTGGCAGTCGCCTCGCTCTATTTTTTGCTGCCCTGCCCCTGCCACTCTGCCGCTCTCGCCTGCCAGCCATGTCTTTGTGTTGAGTGCTTTTTGGCTAAATGCGAAATCGATTGGAAAACAATTTCCAATTTTTAAAGAATTATCGCCGCCATATTCGCGCATGCTGTACTAAATCACACATAAGCAACCTCTAAATCTGCTGCCCGGGAACCCATACACACACACACACACACACATGGACGACCTTTTCGCAAAGCTTTTCTTTTTGGCTCGTTTATTTCCTTTTTATTTTCCCCTTTGCCCCTTTGCCAGCTCCAGCCATATTTTCCATTTCATTTTCTGCGCGGTTGGCAGCGCGTTTAGCTTTGGCTGCACGCCTCGCCGACTTTCTGCTATACCAAAAAAAAAAAAAGATATACATTTATATATGCAGACACCGAGTGCGGCAAACAGCCAAGGATGCACAAATAAATCAAGTAATTTTATTCACAGTCCATATCAGAAGATTAAGCATGAATAAATCAGATATAAAGTATAAAAAATATGTGCTTAAGGTGCTTAGACATGGCGACCGTGAACGAGCTAATGTAATATTTTATATTAAATCGAAGGAGGTAATAACTCCATTAAAATCATTTCAGGGAGATTAACCAAACTATTTAATTTGCTTATAAAAATCATTTGAAATAATACAATATTGATATTAAAGAAAATTTGTGATTTCACGATTGTATCAAGCAGTTTGGCTATTTCCTTGAACCAAATACCAAATGGAAGTCGAATGAATTATTCGTATGTTGCCGACTGTACTCTGACGTGTGTTATCTGCACCGCAATGGCCACTGAGGTGGGCTTGGGGCTGTTGGATTCTTGAGAGGATGGGGGTTGGCTGGGGACCCGCAGCCATTTAGTTTTATGTGCCCTGTTCGGTTGGGTTATTGCACCTTTGACTCGCTCCGGACGGGAGCGCCACCTTTCGACTGGAGCCTGTCACCCCCGATGGGGGCGTCCCACAAAGCATTTCGCATGTGAGCCATTTATTATTATTTGCTCGAGAGAGCCCCAGCCAGGAGCCCCAAAAACCCAGCCGCAAGTATTTCCTAATCAGGTTTTAACTACTAATAGGATTTCCGAGGTGGCGAATCGTAATTTACATGGCTTTGGCCCAAGATACCCAAAGAATTGAATTGGAAGCCAGAGCAAAGCTGCCGCTAATGTATTGCAGATTATGGCAAATCCCTCAGGCACTTCCCATCTCCCAGCTCCCATCTCTCCCGAGCCCGAGGCCCGGGTTCCGAATCCACACACGTGTCCTAGCACTGAGTGGATCCCAAGGAGCTGCCGCTCAGGTTCCGGATGGGCCTAAAGCTGCGTTGCCGCCGCTGACGCAGGTAGCGCCGCACTTCATAGCCCACGTTGCACATCACCAGAATGGTCATCACCAAGGTGATGAGACCGGCGAAGATCACCAGGAACCAGTGGAAGTAGCAGCTCATGGACATGGGCCGCGACAACCAGGCGTTCCAGCTCTGGGTGCACTGTTCCGGCACGCACCTGTCTCTGGCATTCAGCACGCATCCCTTGGCGCAGCATCCGTTGGCGCTAAAGCGTCCGCAGGCGGCCACCTCGATGAGGGGATGGGAGCAGTTTAAAGTGGTAGAAGCCTCCACGGTTAGAAGGAGGAAGTGAGCCAGCAGGCCGGCAGTCATCAAATGGGTCCACATTTGGCACAACACGAAGGTCAGACAAGTCTCGAAATCAATTTTGAAGTTTCCCACTAAATATGAAGGCTACTAAGTCGAAGGCTACTAAGGGAAGGGATATGGAGTTCAATATACACACATCTGTTTATTCATTTTATTTCTTTTATTTCTTACTTAGTTACAAACTTTATATTAAATAGGGTTACATGTTTTATAACTAAATACAATTGAAAGGGTAAAACAATTTAATATAAAATGCTTTGTAATAATTATTATTATTATTCAAAGTTAATGATAAGTACAATAAATGTAATATGTGTTTATTTATAGCTTTATTTTAAGTGGAATTTAAATAATAGTATAGACAAATCATGAATCTATTGGGAGATAAAACGATTTTGAATTTATATTTAGCTTTAAATTGTAGCTTAATTTGTTACATTATTTCACTAATAAATTTTGATTTAATTTGAAGAGTGAGAAATAATTAAGTCACAGCATAGTTTGACGCAGTATCGGCAATTCTTGTTTGCCTTTCATATTGATGAATTAATTACATTAAATATATATTTTACAAATCTTTTTTAACACACTGGAACTATTACTTTTTTCCAACTTCCTTGTTTCTAGCTGCCAGAAATGCCTTGGCCTTTTCAGCCCGCTCCATGGTCTCCTTGTTCTTCTGCTCCTGTTCCTCTGGACTCATCGGCGGTATATACTCTGGCGGATTCTCCTCCCGAGGATTCGGAATAAACGGGGCATGCGGCCAGACGGAGGGCTTGGCCTGCAGGAGCCATAGTTCATCCAACTGATGTTGAAGGTATTCGACCGCATTCTGATGACGACTGGCCATAAAGTAGGTACATCCCAACCAGATGCAGGTCATGAGGATCACACTGAAGATAATAAGTAAGTTGTTGGGATTCTGGTCCACGTAGTCCATGAATGAGGAGGAACCTTCATCCTGGGCCAAGCCCTTGCTGATCCCGATGATCACGAGCAGGGCGATGTTCATAGTCGGAGTATTCATAGCGCGTGATTCGTTTCAACTGAAGTTGTTCCGGTCGCGGCAGTCGGCTTTATAGGGGCTAGTTATCGCAACTCAAGACTGGGGTTTGCCCACAACGGTTTCTCTGGGATTTGGCCAAACGCAATCTTTAATTTAAAGCTCTCGAGTGACCCCTCATGAATATAATTGAGTAGAACTTGAGTTCCGTTACAAACAAACAAGATATTTTTTCATGCTTAAAATATGAACACCCTGTAAAATATATTTTTATTATATTCTTTAAGATTGGAAAGAATAAAGAAAGAAATTAAGTCTGAAATACGAAATATATAAATAATTTGTATTTATGTCAAAATAAATTAATTTGTTCAATGCTTTATCCAAAAATCAATTTTAAATTCGAGAAATAACGAAAAAATAACTTTATTTCTTAGACTTAAATTAGAATCTTATGTTAAACATTTAGCTTGTATATTTATTTATATTTTATGTCACAATCACCTTTCTATTAGACTTTTTTTTATTATATAATTATATGATAATTATATTCAGTTAACCATATTTATGTATTTATTTACAATACACCCGAACTCAACTGCATTTAGCCGCAACTTTTCGGTGTAAGGGTATCCCGAAAATCACCTAAGAAATAACATACTTAAGCTGACATCTTTGTTTTGTTATTACTTTCAGTTGATTATTGAACTCCACAGGGCTTAATAATTGTGGCAGCAGTTGGGAGGGGAGGGGTAGGGGGTAAATGAATCTGAATCCTGATGGGAAGTGCCACATCATCCATCTATTCGAAATAATTCGAAATTCACTCGAACTCGTTACAAAGAGACCCTAAACCAAATCGGCATAACAAAGTGATTCTAATGTAATTCGTGATTTTGCATAATTATAAAGTTAATAATTAAAATTGTTGCGTGCACAAAACCGAAATGAAAACATTAAACTTTAATGATGACTTCCGTCTCTTTCGGGCTGGTCGCTGGTCAGGTGCACCTACGGGGTGGCTTAGGGGTGGCTTTTTGGGGGCCCAGTACAGGCGCATAGCTAATGCGTAAATATTAGCAAATATCCCCAATTCAAACCCACCCACCGCCCACAATAAATTTCGAGACACATATGCAGTGCGTTTGTAATAAGCAATCAATTATTATTATTGAATTTCGGGCCTGGTCAGGTGCAAAAAGGGGGCGGTGTAGGCGGCTGGTCAGCGCCACTAATGCGTCTAATGAGAATTTAAGCACACTTCAGGCCCCTCCACTCCGAATTTTGGTATTTTGCATGGATTTGCACAGCGCACATAACCTCACTTAGGCCCCGGGTACAGTTGTGCTCGGTGTGCGAATGCAAATACAATTACATTTCGAGACCATTTAGCGGCATTTCGGTTTCGGCTTTCATATTTTCCCAATTTTCCAATTTGTTAGTGCAAAAGTGCACAAATCTGTGATTTGCGGCGGAACTTTTCGATTTTTAGGGGAATAAGTTGGGAAAACATTGCAAGAACTTTTCGATTTTTAGGGGAATGAGCTGGGAAAACATTGCAAAAAAATACTAAACAATACAAGAAATAAAGAGATTTCAATAATTTAAAATTTTCTTGGAATACTTTAATTAAATATAAATTAAAGTTTAAAGAAATATTACCATTTCCAAAAATTAAATAAACATTTACTGAAAATCCTCTACTTAGATAGTTTTATATTTTTTAATTATTTTCTAGTTTACAATCTTTTGACAAATATTTAATTATTTTTTATTTATTGGAAATTGAAAAGGAATATTAGTTTTTCCTTAATAACAATTAATCAAGATAGTAGAACATATTCCATAGAAACTTGATCGGTGGGCTCAGTCTGTAGGAACCATAGATTATCCACTTGGTTCATGAGGTGTAGCAATTCTTTCTTCTGATGACAGGCCATAATGTAGATAGATCCCAGCCAGGCGCAGGTTGTCAGGATAATCGATATGATTATAAGGTTGCTGGTAATTGAGGAAGAATTACAGATATATGATCCCATTACTTTGGACATTCCCTTGATGATCAAGATGATCACGAACAGACCGATGTGAATGGTAAGAGTTCTCATAACGACTGACTTCGTACGACTGAAGCTGCTCCGGTCGAGGCAGTCGGCTTTAATGTGGCTACTTATCGTAATTTAAGAGTGGGGTTTCCCAGAACTATTCCTCTGGGATGTGTGCAAACACAATCTTTTATTAAAGGCTCCCGAGTGACCTCTAAAAAATTATAATATATTATTTGAAAGCGTCACTCAAAAGCTGTGGATTGTCACAACACAAATAGGAATGTTAAATATAGTTACTGATAACCTAACTGAACGCTAAAAAATATCTTTAAAAAGACTGTATTATTTGTACCATTATTCCACTAAAGTAGTCCCCTTTTCGGCAACGTCCCTGCTAATTGCTGTTCAAGAGACCATGCTAAACCACCATCGTTAATGATAATTTAATTATTGCCCCGGCCTTTTGGGCTTTGGCGACTTACGCAGTCAGGGACCCGCGAACCATGGGTGTGCATATGCATGCAGGTTGTGGCTGGCTAATTGCACAAATCTGGCCATATCTGGGGTCAGTTAGTCAGTGAGTCGCTTAGCCGCGACCCTTATTAACTGATAATTGCAATAACCGGGCAGCAGTCGGTGCAGCAGGTGCGCCAATTGGCAGGCGGCATAAAACATAAAGCGGGAAAAGCCGCGAATTTCGCCATCCATTTTCAAGATAGCACTGACATATGAACTTAACTCGCAAAATGGATGTGAGCAGCGGATTCTGGGTATTCCGGTTCGGGTATTGTAATAATAAAACAAAAGTGTCAGCGAAAGATATGCGATTCGGATGCATGGAATCCATATGGAAAATTGATTTAAATATTTAATAGGCATCAGGCGTCAGGCGTTCAGGCGGCGGCGGCGGCGGCGGCGCTTTGATAAAAATGCCAGGCACGCCAGGCAATCGCACAATCGAGGCTTATGGCCCAGAAAGATATATCAGATATATCCGAAGCCCTGACGGGGGCTCTAGTTAAATATGGAAACAATATCGAAATGCCAACGGAAATCGGCTGAGGCTGATACTTGCAAGGGAATCGCTGGCGCCAGCATGCATTCAGGATCGCATTCGTGCATTTATATTTGTTTTCGGAGCTGTCAAATCATATTTTAATCTGTTTTGATTGCTGACTTTTGTGCGAGGGATTTGTGCAGACAGCAGCAGCGCCGGCGGAAATGCAGCGGAAAATATTGCATTTTATTTTATTTATGCAACAAAAAACAGCAGCGAATATGCAGTGAATTTATATGGAAAGCCCGCGTTTTTCCCGCTCCCGATTTTCTCCGGGCTTTCTCTGCTCGGTGTGTGTGCGCGTTTTCCATTTGTTTCATTTGATGTGCCCCCGAGAGTTAAGCAGTAAAATCCACTTTTTACGAGTTGTCCCCGGATTTCTCGACCAGCCACGCCCCTTCTACATTCACATTCTTCTTTTCCCCGGAGTTTTGTGCTCTTCATACGGGCGGGTAGTAAGAAGAACCAACCAGCACGCATTCAGATCCCGAAATTTGTCAATAAAATAGTACAGGCTAGAGGTGAGCAAGAAATCGGTTTATTTGCTACATAGAAATCTAGTTATATCATACAATATTTATCATATGTTTGCCGAAATGCGGAATTTAATGAAATATCAATTCGAACACCACGGATTTTAAGGTATCTTCAGGTTATAGCTTAAGTGAAAGTTTAGTTTTTCGCATTTAATTACAATTTTATTCCGTAGTTTATGATCTTGATGATCTATTCTCGAACTCCGTAAAGAAAATCTTTAAAAATTTCTCTGGTAAAAGAAATAATGCTAAGTGATTTCCAAATTGTGAACCAATTATCTTTAAATTATTATTAATAAGTACCTAAAATTGATGTTTCCTAGGACTTTCTCATAATATATATGTATATATTCCTTAATCAAATCTTTATCCAATTGGCACAGTATCCTGGTGTTCTTCAAGTCCTGGCGAGTGGATCTCATCACTAACGTGGCTCCTTTACGCCTCTGGCTCTTGTTTTCCTCGCGGCTTTGGCAGTGACTTAAATACACATAACCATAGATGGCGCCAGTGGGCGAAAGACCTCGTCCTTCTCCGCTTTCTCTCGTCCTCGTCCTTGTCGCACTGCTCTACCATGGCTAGATTGTCAACATATTAGCTTCAAATTGCTAAAGTTCTGCGACTTTTGCTGTTGCCTCATTTTCTCACGCACGCACAACGGCTATGGCCCTCTCCCCTCTCTCTTTTTTTCTGCCGTGCTCTTTCTCTTTCTATTGGCACACAGAGAGAAATATTAATGTACTTAAATTTGGTTTTATCAATGAATTACAATTATCCCGAATTATCCCGAATACAATAAATCCCGAATTAACTA